>CAUYSK010035973.1:0-35216 GCA_963575035.1 Avahi laniger
CCTCCCAAGTAGCTGGGACTACAGGCATGCGCCACCATGCCTGGCTAATTTTTTCTATATATTTTTAGTTGCCTGATTAATTTCTTTCTATTCTTTTAGTAGAGACGGGGTCTCACTCTTGCTCAGGCTGGTTTCGAACTCCTGAGCTCAAACAATCCGCCTGCCTTGGCCTCCCAGAGTGCTAGGATTACAGGCGTGAGCCACTGCATCCAGCCCTGGAAGTCTTTACAGCCTGGGGGGCACTGCCTGGCTTGTGTGGTTTTGAGCAATTTTTCTGGGCTGTTTCAGAGCAAGGAAGACAGTTCTACCTGGTGAGCTGGGCTTGCAGGGGTCTGTAATCGCGGGAGCCTGCTTGGCTGAGGGCCACTGTGCTCACTGTGTACACTGACTCCTGGCTGCAGAAGGACACGGGGGCAGGGAAGGTGGAGCCGGATGAAGCCAGGAGGTCCTGGTAGCTAGCCCAGAGGAGGAGGTCGCAAGCCCGGGATGGCCAGCAGAAAGCAAGCTACAGCCCAGGGAGGGGCCTTGCGGGAAGGCCCTACCAGATGCGGATCAGCCAGGACTGCCATTAATTTATGAGTTTGGCCGTCAGCTGCTCTGTTTGTCAGCCAGATGTCTGCGTGCTGAGCCTCCCAGTCTCTGGGTATGAGTACAATGAAGGACTGGAATTAGCAAGGTAAAGTTCGTACGGGACCGATTTAGCTGACTGGAGTGACCACTTGCACTGTTAGACAAATGGGGTGGAAGCGTTCAAAGGTCAGTGAGCTGTGCTATGATGACTGCCATAAGAAAGGCCGGTGAGAGGAGACGCCTAAGAAAAACAAATAAACCACATGATGAAAGCTCCCTTCAGGCCTCGGCACAGGGGGCTGGTGGGATGAATATTTGGAGACGTTTCTGCGGCCCGTCCCTGCATGGCCATCAGGGCTCTAGGGGAGAAACGTCCATCTCCTCCCCAGGGCTGATGCTGGTTATCACCGGGAGATGGTCCGCTGGTGGCTCTGCCGTCAGGGCAGGAGCAGCTGGCAGAGCTCCCTTGGGCTCCATCGGAAGTGTGGGCAGACACGAGGGCAGGTCACAGCTGCCTGCCCTGCACTCGTCCTGCCCGAGAGTTCCTGGCTGTGGCCTTCCCAGGCCCCGGCTGCAGAGCGCCCATCTCCTCTTCATCGAACATCTATTCCGGGGCTGACACACCTTCAGCATGTGTGTGCCATGGTCCTTTATAGAATGTGGTGGCGCTTGTGAAAGCAGTATCTCGGAGTACACACGTGAATGCTGCCCAGCAGACTAGGCTGGACCAGGGAGGGACGGAGAGGAGGTGAACCAGGGAGCCTGCTTACTGGGCAGTGCCCGGGGGGAACAAGGTCCTTCCTAATCATGGTTAAGGTTGGGAATTTATCCTCTCCTCAGCATATCCCCAAAGAGATTGAAAGCAGGGACTCAAACAGATATTCGTGAACCCGCGTTCATGGCAGCATCATTCACAGCGGCCATGAAGTGGAAGCAACCCTTGTGTCCATGAGGGATGAATGGACAAGCAGTGTGGCACGTCCATGCAACACGGTACTACTCAGCCTTAAAACGCAAGGACATCCTGTCACACGCTACAACATGGATGAACCTTGAGGACATCATGCTAAGTGAAATAAGCCAGACACGAAAAGACAAATACTGCATGAGTCCACTTACGTGGGTACCTAGAAGAGTCAAATTCCTATTCAGAAAGTAGAATGTGGCTACCAGAGGCCGGGGGAGCAGGGAGTGCGGAGTTAGTGTTTAATGTGGACAGAGTCTCAGTTTGGGAGATGGAAAAGTTCTGGCGGTGGATGGTGGCGACGGCTGCACGACACTGTGAACGTGCTTAGTGCCACCGAACTACACAAGTAAAATGATTATGATGGCAAGTTTATGTTATGTGTTTTTTACCAGAAAAAAAATTTTAATAATTTCTAAAAGTTAGGAATTTATAAATTAAACATCAGGTCCTGTCCCCCAGCACCATGACCTTGGCCCAGCCCTTCCCTCTTAAGCCTCCGGCTGCAGGGCGCAGGGAGAGTCCCAGGGAGGGAAACAGGGATGCAGGGAGGTCGGCTCAGCTCAAGGGACAAGAGGTGAGGCACGGGTGTGAGTGAGGTGCAGCCGCGTCCACAGAGCGGGGGGCAGCTCCTCTTGTGGCAGGGCGAGGATTAAATGAAAGAATTCCCTGCAGCCCTGGGGGGGTGCGTGGCCCCCAGGAAGCCCTCAGGAAATGTGAGCTGAGGTGGTTGATGCTCCTTCATTCACCTTCATCTGCGGTTCCCCACCTGTGAGTTCAGTTCTCACCTTCCTCTTTCTGGCACTGGGAATTCCTCACCGTCTTTTCCAGCGGAGGCAACTTCTCCCAGGAAATGTTGCTACGTTACGTACAGGCGGGGCATTAAATAACATCTGTCCGCACTGGAGAGCCCGCCCCTTCCAGTTCTTTCTCAGTGATGTCCGGGAGAAAGTCTCGTTTTGCTGCAGGCCTGTCCTCAGCCCCCTCTAACACTTGCTGATTCTCCCTTGGTTAACAGACAGAGCAGGCCTCGGGCTCCAGCTGCAGTATCTGGTTATAATTTAATAACTTCCCTCTTTTGTGTTTATTTTTAGAGTTTCTTTCTATTTTTGGCAAGTAGAACTGGTTTTTTGTTTACCATAGTGTATAATGTTTACTTTTAAAATAACTTCTAAAAAAATAAGTCAATTTTAAAAAATTAAATCAGTAATAGGAGAAGCAGCATATGGCTTCAGTAGAAATTACAGGGGGGTGTGCAGTGGGGTGGGGATTTGGCAACATACAAGTAGAAGTCTGAGAGACCTAGCGCATTCCTACCTGTCCTTCACACTGGCACGGACGGGAGCTCCTCTCTACAGTTTTTCTGACAACCCATGCCCAAACAAAACAACACAAGAGCAGCGATGTTCAGCACACAAATTTCTGCGGAAATTGCCTCTTTGAGTATGCCTGAAGAACACACTTCCCAAGGCATGGAACAGGGCTGGCCCCCCAGCTTAGGGACGCCCAGAACAGACATCAGGGAGTGTTTGTCACTAGAGGTTGCTGGCTGAGAGGGTGGGAGAGTCTCCTCCAGGGACAGGGAACGGCAAGAGCCTCGCATCTCTACACAACCTCTGAACACTCTTCTTCCCAAAGGCCTCCAGGCAGCAGAAGCTCCCCTTCCCTCCTGAACAGTAAGCTGTGCGAGAGATGGGATACAGAACAGAGGACTCAACTCGGGATGGCGTCCACGTCTTGACTCCCCCGTTTATGAGTTTCTCCAGCTTAAACTTGTGATAATAGTAGGGTATGCTGCCATGACATTTTACATTTTATATACATATGTATTTGCGTCTATGATTTTACTTATTCTTCCAAATAAATCCCCAATGTAGGGACTATTATCCCCATTCTGTAGCTAGGGAAACTGAGGCCATATCTTACTCTCCAGTCACACAGAATAGGGACACAAACTGGCCTCTCCTGATTCCCACATCCATTCTGCTGCTTCACTGGGACTTCTGTGTCACCTGCTGCCTCAGACACGGTGTCCTTCCGCCTGGCCAGCCTGGTGTGGCCAGAGCTGCTCTGACAGCCCTGCCCAACTGGGCAGGAATGTTGCGGCTCCAGTGGACTGCGACCATTTCTGGGTGTTTTCCAATGTGGCCAAGGGGCAGCAGATGTGGCCAGGGCCATTGCCTCCGTCAGCAAAGGCCGAGGAAAGAGCCACACACTGGTTCTGTGGATTGCAAGACCCAGAACGTGGGGCCCTGACACCTGGGGCTGGGGAGGAGGCTGCTGCCTCACTGTGCGCTCTCCGGCCCTGGGAAGTAGGAAGGCCAGGGTGCCCAGGCCTGCCTCAGTTTCCTGCAGCTGTGCTGAAAGCACTGGGACCCTCCAGCTTAGGAAACCTTAGAATGAGCACATGAAAAAGCCAGCTCTTTCTTCTGTGACAACTTTAAGAAAAAAAATCTTGACTTTTTTTTAAAAAGCTACTATGACAACAACGGTGACAACTGGCACTATGCTGGTGAAGGCTGCTCCGTGCTCCCCAGACACAGCGGCCCATTGTGTCCTCACAGCCCCATAGGTCCTGTTAACATCACTATTCTAAAGATGTGGACGTGGAAACCAAGCAGAGGGACGGCCGGAGAGGCATTCCGACGGCAGACGGCAGCTGGTGACTCTGAGCTGAGGTCCCTCTGAGGTGCTCGGCGGGGGAGGCAGAGGAGCATCTCCCAGGGTGGGCTCCATGGGCCCTCACCAGGATGAGATTCAGGAAACAGGAAGTGCAGAGGCAGGCTGAGGGAGTGGGTGATGCGGACACGATGGCTTTTGGGTGGCCTCGCCTCCGTGAAGGTCTCTGTCTCATAAAAGGCTTTCTCAAAGGCTTTGTGGCATTTTGTTTCCTGAAGTGTGCACTGTGGAGAGTTAGACTCAGAGGCCTGGAGACCGGCTGAGAGCTGGACAGGAGAGAGCCCCCACCTGCCATGGCTGATACTCACTGTCCCAATCGCCCTCTCCCTCCCCACTCCAGAGACTCGCCCCTTTCTAACCACTAGACCGTCTACTTGCTTACCACGTTAGGCTCTATCGCTTTGCCTCCCGGATGCCACTAGAATGTGATCCCCACCAGGGAGAGGATCTTTGCTGTTCACAGCTGTGTTGCCAGCACCAAAGGGATCAGAACATGCTAGAATATTCTAGAGAGGCCCAGAAAGCACATCAAGGCCAGAGAAGGCCTCTTCCTTTTGCATGCTCTGAAAGTGGCCCAGCCTTACCCTGGGGGCTGCGGGCCTGTCCCCTGACGAGGGGGTCAGCGATGCCACACAGCAGGCTTGCTGGGAGCCCGTGTCAGAGGAGTTATCTGCCTCTGTGTGAAGAATGCTTTTAAACCTGTGTCTGGGTTCCTGACCTTCTGAGAGAGAAAACAGATGCACCATTTAACCCCTTCTTTCTCCTGGAGGAGCCCAGCATCTCCGATTTTAGGGAGTCCAGTCAAGCTAAAGAGTTGTACACTAAGGGTTAATGACAGCCTGGTGTTCCCAGGACCTGACTCTTGTAAGTCCCAGAGTTCACTGCAGGATCTCTGAACCCCTGCCTCGGAAGCCTTCACCTGCCAGGGTCTTGATTAACAACTGGAAGGCCAACCCTGATTTTTGATGAGTTCAATGTACCTGTTGTGCAAGGGTGTGAAGACAGAAGTGCTATTTTCTTTTGCCACTGGGAGGTCAGAGCACTTAATAAGACTCGTGTCCCCCGCCTGGCTGGGCTTTGGATATGATTTTTAAATCTAATGAACTATTTTTAGGCCTTTACTGAAAGCCACCCCTTCATTCATGTTAACAACCGTGCATTAAATATTTGTTGTCATTTACAAGGTATTTTCACGTGGGCAACAGCAGCATTTTGGAGGGAGACTGGGCGTAGAGCTGAAGACTTCCTTCAAGGACAGGTGCTATTTTGTGATTTGGGGCAACTCAACCTCTCTGAGCTGTTTATTTGTCTAGAAAACTCTGCTGCCTGGAAGTGTTATAATGCTGAGGTTCCACTGGGGATCTGAGGGCCAAACCCAGCTTCTGGGCCAGTTTTGTTTGGCTTACACAGCGCACAGCGTTTTAAAGTACTTAAAGTATTAACAGTTTTAAAATTTAGAAGTCCTTTAAAAATTCAGCCCTCCATGTTCTTTAATGGGAGTTGGGACACTAGAGCAGCACAGAGCCGGGATTCCTGCATTTCCGCGGCCAGGGCTGAGTGGTGGCCAAAGCCTTCACATGTAGCCCGGGGTACGGTGCCTTAGAAATAGCAGCATGCTTGTAATCGTGTGTTACATCAGGGAGAAGTTATTTATTGTGTCGAAATAGGCTACATGAACCTGGAAGCCACTCAAGTGACCATCAGCAGATGAGTGTGCCAACAAAATGTGGCCTATCCGTACTACAGAATAATATCGAGCCCTACGAAGGAAGGAAATCCTGGCACATGCTACAACACAGATGAACCTTTAGGACATCGTGCAAAGTGAAATAAGCCAGTGACAAAAGGACAAATACTGTATGATTTTACTCATAGGAGTTACCTAGAGTAGGCAAATTCATAGAGACAGACAGGAGGATGGTGGCTGCCAGGGGCTGGGGGAGGGGAACAGGAAATCAGTGTTTAATGGGCACAGAGTTTCAGTTTGAGAAGAGGAAAAAGTTCTGGAGATGGATGGTGGTGATGTTTGCACAATCTAAATAACTTAATGCCACCGAACTGTACACTTAGAAATGGTTAAAATGGTACACTTTGTGTTATGTATGTGTTATTGCAATAAAAAGGGGGTACATGGATGACACCTGCAAATGGGTGAGGGGATCAGATTTCTCTCCCTAAGCTGTGCCCTTGCCCACACAACAAGAGGCTTGTTCCCGAGGTCTCTGCAGCCCAGGCTGGTTTCCGAAGAGAACAGGCCTCCCTGTATTTATGCTACGTGGACCAGGCGGGCCAAAGGGCTCGTACCTGCGCAGTGTCCACGGCTGCAAAGGAAGGACCAGATGTTTGAGCTCTTCCTTGTTTATAAACGAAACGTCTGTTCCCATCCAGACCCCCTGTGTTTACACAACGGCAGGGGCTGGGACGGCTGGTTCGCCTTTGGAAAGCATCCTTGAGGAAGTCTCTGGTTGGTGCTCTTCTGCGCACCTCTCAGCTGCGTGACCTTGGTCAGTTCATTAACTTCTCCTACCTTGGTTTCCTCATCTGTGAAACAGAGATACTAACATCACCCACCTCATAGGGTGGCATCTCAATGACTGTTTCTACAGCACTTGGAAGAAGGCATGGTATGCAGTAAGTGCTCAATACGTGCTTGTTATCATTATCATTCCTACCCCCTTTCCCTTCTTGCTCCTGCGTCCTTCCAGACCTCATGACGGTTTCACTCAGCCTCACAGAATGAGCTCTGGAAAAGAAAACCAAATCCCACCTACGTGTTGGGCTGTCTGAGAAAATAAACTCATTTCCACACATCTGATGAAAAGCAGAGTTTTCGCAAACACTTAAAATTCATAAATGTTTGTTTGTTCTCCAGAGGTACTAGAAAGAGATCTTTACATTACATGCATGTTACCTAGCCTGATGTAAAAACCCTGGTTGCAGCTTAAAGGTGTGCAGCTCTCAGAATAACTGGAATCTCCGGAGCAAAAAACCCATCAGTGCTGCTGAAGATCAATCACACTTTAAAAATATATATATTTCCCTTTATTTAGCTGTGCAGTGAGGCGTGAAACTGCACCTAACCATCCCCTAACTGGCCCTTTGAACATTTAGCCCTCCGCAACATTTGGGCAAGGTGCGTGGTGCCAGCCTTCAGCTGGCTCTGCTTTGCTAATTATTCCAAATAAATGGCAAATGCTGCCTTCCCGTTTTCTCCTCCTCCTCCTGCAGTTGTCTGCTCTTCATAAATGTTCACTAATTTTCACACCAATTTCCATTTTGGCTCTAGTTCCGAAGAGGGAACCACAGGGACATTTGTTAATGAAAAATCCGGGAAATTTGATTTGGGAAACATTCTTTTTCTACAGGCATCTAATTGTTGGAAGGATCTGACTTGTAATTTGTAGTGAAATTTGTTAAATCCCAGAAGGTTTTGATTTTTTTTGTTTTTGTTGTCTCAATAATGCAGAGTCAAAATTAAGTTAAAAATTTTTCCAACTTTGTATTTGGCCTGATTTTGCACTTTCATCAGCTGTTATGAGTGGGGAAATATTGAATAGCACAACAATAGTAATTTAGTGATTATTCAATGCGGGTGATTTATAGAAACTTGAAGCTCTTAACATAATATTTTGTTAAAAATGTTTCCTCTTATTGGGCCTGATTTAATACAGATTCTTCTCTTTTGTTCTTTGTTCCTTTAAATGACCAAAATAAGTTAAATGCATACAGGTTTATCTTGGCCTCAAATGCAAAGATAAAAGGAATCAATATGAAAAGCACCCTATAAGTTATATCAATGACAGAAGAATGTTGAATTTTCATTACTGACCAGAGTAAATGCCTCAGCTGCTTTTGTTTAAAAGCTGTGTTGGGGATTGGGCCTGTTTGCTGGGGGGGGGGGGGGGGCGGGAAACCACTGACTTAACCTCTTGGAGACTCAATGTCATCTGCGAAATGGTGGTAATAAAACAAGAGTTAAATTATGTGGAAATGTTTACCATGCATGGCACAGAGGAAATGTTGAGTATACGGCTACTTTTATCACAATTCCTTTCTCCTATCCTGCCAAAATATTTAATAAGCTCCTACTATTTGCCAGGAGCTACGCTTGGTGCCAAGAATACAGCGCTAAGCAAACTAACCAATTTAAAACCGAATCTGCAGCACGCCATCTCATTGCTGGGGCTGGAACTTTGGGGGCAGCTCCTTTAAGTACCACAGCTTGTCCATGTCTTCTGATGTTTTCCTTCCGCTCTTTCATTGTCTGTGTTCTCCAATTTGCACCCTTATTATTTTGAACAGGAAGAAAAGCACAATCAATGTCCTTAGCATTTACTGAGAACACACTGTGTGCTTGCCAAGACTGCCTAGGCCCGTTACCTCATTTCGTCCTCTCACAAACTCCCTGCAAGGTAAATACAGCTGTCTACCCCATGTCACAGATGAGGAAACTGAGGCCAGACAGGTGATGCCAGTTGCCCGTGGTCATGTGCTGTCGGGAACTTCTGGATGAGCACCTTTGTGAGAACTGTTGCATGTCGGCTACCTTGGTCTCTCCAAAGTAGAGAAATTGTTTAAAATACCCCAAGGCATTCCCATAGTTATCCAAGCTATTAAAAAATGGTAAGAGTATCTATTTACCGTGACACTGAGGGTCCTTCCCCGGGCGGAGTCACTGCGTAGCTAATCAGGCCCAGCGAGGACAGCTGGGGCCAGTTTGGAAGTGGCAGGACACTGGGCCCCGCTCTACCCAGCCTCGCCTCACTGCTGCTGCCCCTCGTGGTGGAAACGGCCATTCCAGCCAGGAAAGGCGAAGGGAGGGCCAGGCCGGCCTGGCCTGACTGTGACAGTGACCAGCCTGGGCAGGCTCTGCACCTCCTCTGGAGAGTGCTTTTGTCCACAGGGTTGGGGCAGTGACTCGCTTGTGAGGGGCAAAGCAGCACAAGGAATTCAGTCCTGGGCTGCAGCCAGTTCCCATCTCTGCACAATCTGGTGGAAGGCCCCCGGTCCTGCTGCCAGCAACGTGAAGTGGCTTGTTTCTGTCCCCAGCCTGTGTCAGAGAGGAGCCCTCTTAAAGGTGAACCATCAGACTTTCCCATGGGAATTTCTCCTGTTTATTTCCTTAAGTTAAAAAAACAAAAAAAGAAAAAAGCTGGCATGGACTGAGACATCCAACCCACCCACAGGCCCCCAAAACAGGAGTGTCGCAAATAGGGGACAAGAGATGGCGGATGTCTCCCCTCCGCCACCGGACTGCAGCGAGGTCTGAGGTTTTTTCCCGTGCGTCCTACCAACGCGTGGCTGCTAAGACCGCTTAGGGCACGTGAAGGACAGAACAGTTGCGTGAATTTCATGGGAGCAGGGACAGGTAAGAAATGGAGGGGTGCTGAGTATATCTGTTCTCACCAGAAGCAAAAGGCAGCTAGGTGGGGGTGGATATTTGTCAGACTAGGTGGTAAAGCATTTCAGAAGCCAAGGCTTCTCAGCAGTATGGCTCTTAGAGCTGTTTTGCCTGTTTGGAGGGGAGTGGCCACACCGTAATTTGGACATCTTTTACTTTTCCACCCTCTCGCAGAGTCTCTTCCGATAGCCCAAATTATGTTTCCTGGTTTAGGCTAACAGGTTATTAGGATTACATTTTCCACTGGACAGAGCTTTCCTTATAATTTCGTGTGTACTGAGCACAGACCCCATGTCACTGACGCTGGCAGTCATGGGCCCACCTGACTGCGCTCTGTCCTGGGGCTGAACGGCCTCAGCCAGGCTGGTCCGGCTCTCCCCTACCAGGAGGGGCACTGCTGTGCTCATCTTTGCAAAGGATTTTTTTCTGCTTGGTCATTTTCCCCTTGTGGTAAAGAGTTGTAGGCATTGTAAATCTGTCTTGGCCTGAGAAAGGTGCTTCTTCTGTATTAGGTCTGCTGTATGTTGTTTATTTTATTAAATGTGGAGATTCTCTGTACAGCAAAAGTCTCTGGGTTCATGGCTGTTCAGACTGTTGGAAATGATTAGGCCAAAGCAGAAATAAATACACTGTGAACATAACAAACAGCTTTCCCTGACAAATTCCAAGTTAAATGCTTTTAAAAACATATTTCTGTAATTATAAAGCAAGGCCTATTCATAATAGAAAACAGAGAATATAAAGGAGATAAAAACCACCCATTGTGCCACTATAAAGGGATAACACTTGTTATTAACATTATGTTGAATTTTCTTCTTTGGGCCCCAAAATTATTTATGTGCATACAACAAAACTTGAGAGAACACCCTCTATATTAGTTTTGTAGCTTTTTCCATCCTTACCATATCATGAACTTATCTCCACATCATTCATAAAATTGTTTTTTAAAAAATCTCATTTTATGTTTAACTTTTTTTATTATGAAAAATTTCAAATATTGTACAAAAGTAGAGAGAATAATATGAACTCCACGTACCAATCACCTGCTTTCAACAATTACCAAATCATAACCAATTTTGTTTCATCTATAAACATCTTGTTTCCCACCTATTAACCACCTGAATTATTATAGACATTGTATCATCATATTTATTTTTTGGTAAATAGTTCAGTATAAATATTTAAAAATCAAAGACATTTTTTAAAAATCACCAAAATACCATTTATTACATATAAAAATCAAAAAGTTAACAAATGCCTAATATCCATTAACTATCCAGTTGGTGTTCGAGTTTCCCCAGTTGTTTTATAACTTTTTAATGGTCTGAGTCAGGATTCAAACACGGTGCCTACATTGTGATTGGTTGATATGTCCGCAAGGTCTCTTTTAGCCTATAGGTTCTGCCTCCTTCTCTTTCATTTTTCCTTGCAATTTATTTGTT
This sequence comes from Avahi laniger, assembly GCA_963575035.1. Taxonomy (NCBI): domain Eukaryota; kingdom Metazoa; phylum Chordata; class Mammalia; order Primates; family Indriidae; genus Avahi; species Avahi laniger. The sequence goes on from CAUYSK010035973.1 coordinate 11,057, forward strand.
GAAGAAACCCACTCATTTGTCCTGCAGTTTCCCATCGTCTGGATTTTGGCGACTGCATTCCTGTGGTGTCATTTAACATGCTCCTCTGGCCCTGTGTTTCCTGTAAATTGGTGGGTGGATCTGCTGGCTTGATGGGATTGAGGTTTGGCTTTTGGAGTAAGAATATTAAGTGGTGACGTGCACCCTGCCAGGAGACATAGCATGAATATGTTTCTTTTTGTAATGCTAACTAGCAGCCATGGACAACGATTGCCCAGATCCATTATTTTATTATGGATTTGTAAGATGGTGATATTCTAATCCCGTTACTCTTCTTTATTTATTAGCTGGAATACTTCTATAAAGAGACACTCCCCATCATCAACTGCTCCATTACCCTCTCGTACAGTTCACTTAGAAACAGCAGGGTAGATGTTCTGTTTTTTCCCCCCTTATTTACCAATTTTCAAAATGATGAGTTTGTTCCCAAGCATCCTCCGAAAGTGACCACTGAGTTCTGTCTTTATGGTACCATTAAGACCTCATGCATTTGAACATATTTGGGGCATTTTAATCCATTGCAGTCATTTCTGTTGATGCTCAAGGTGTCTCAGCTTTGGCCAGTGGGAGCTGCAGGGTGGCTCGGGAGTCCTTGATACTTGACCTTAGCTGTCTCTGATGGTTTCTTTGCTTCCACTTTGACAAGGTGATCCAGGCTCATCTTACATGTATATTCCTTAAAGGAGGAAATACCTAGAGACCATAATCTGGTGCTGTGAGTACCCATTGATACTGATAAATTATGTTTTCTAGGCCTTTTTGACAGACAGAACTAGAAAAATGTTTGCCTATTTGTTTTTAAGATAAAATACATCCTGAGTGCATGCTGCCATTCTCAATTTAAATTCCAGGCTACCAAGTTTTACCTAACATGATCTTTTTATTATTATTATTATTATTATTATTATTATTTAGAGACAGGGTCTTGCTGTGTTGCCCAAGCTAGAGTTCAGAGCCACAATCATAGCTCACTATCACCTCAAACTCCTGGGCTCAGGGATCCTCCTGCTTCATCCTCCACAGTAGCTAGGACTTCAGGTGCACGCCACTGTGCCTGGCTGATTTTTTGTAGAGACAGAATCTCATTATGTTGCCCAGGCTGGTCTCAAACTCCTGGCCTCACGCAATCCTCCCATCTCAGCCTTCCAGCGTGCTGGGATTACAGGTGTGAGCCACTGCACCCAGCCACCTTAACGTGATCTTTCACCCTTGATGAAAATCCTGCCACTCAACACCACCAACCTAATTCACTTGTGTATTCCATGGTACGCATGTACCACTACCTTCGACAATATGGTTACCAAACACAATTTAAGTGGCTTTTGTTTTTCTTTAGGCATTTCTTTCTGTTCTTAAGGAAAACCTTCTTTTTAACAGGAGCATGATATTCTATATTTGATATAAATTTTTTTCTACTTTTGGACATTAACATGATATTCAAATTTTTGCTATTGTAGAGAATGCTGTGATAAACATCCTTGCCTTTGACTTTTGTTAATATTTCCAATCAATTCTTTAGGCCTGACTTTTAGGACTGAAAAGAGACAGTCAATGGTAGCGGACATGTTCTAGCCCACACATATAGCGGCTTGCTCCGAAACAGGAACACGCTGACAGGGAAGGGCTTGCCGCGCAGTGATCAACATTTTTCATTGTCGTTAGTAATAGTTGATGGCTCGGTGTTACCAGACAGGCTCAGAAGAGAGTGCCTCATCATTTTATCTCTGTGCATTTTTAAATTATCAGCCATAGGTTTATTAGACAGTTGTAGTTCTATTTTGAACTGTCTTTGGAATGGGAAATTTTTTTTCTTACTGATTTGCAAGGCATTTTTAATATCTTAAGGGCAATGATCCCTTGTTATGTTTGTTGTAAATATTTTTCTCATTTGCTTTTCAATTTTTATGAGTTTTAATATATGAAATTTGAAAACTTTAATCTATTAATAGTTCATTGATCTATTTCTTCTATTGTCCCGTTCCACCTGATATCAGTTAAAAGTTTACCTATATCGCCTTCTGGTTTATATAAGGCTTCGTTTTTTTTCCCTACTTTTATTGTTTATTCCCTTACTACAAAAGTAATCCATGTTTGCTGTAGAATTATGAAAGCGTAGGGAAATATAGAAGCTTAGGGAAACACAGAAGTCTTCATTTATTTTTGCACTTAACTCTTTTTCATAAATCTGCTATTTATTATGGTGTAAAGGTTGAGGAAAGAATGGGACTTGAGGCTCTTGCACGTAACTGGCTGTCTGTCCCAGCACCGTTTCTGAACAGCGTTCTTCCCCCGCATTGCACGCGGGCTTGTCGGCGTGTTAGTTTTCTTTCAGAAGTCTGTACCGGTGCCCATTTGTTCCAGTGCATGCGGTTATGTCATTCTCTTTAATGACTCAAGTCACTTTCTCATTATTTTTTTCCTTTTCAGAGATGTCTCAATTATTCTTATGTGTTTATTCTTCTAAATACACACGAAAATTATTTGGTCACATTATTCCGTTGATTGGGGTGACTTTAGCTGGAGTTGGGGCTTCCTGCCGACGGCAGTTGGGCACCCCCCGCGTGCGGGGCCTGGGGTCTGGCCGGGAAGGTGCGGGCTCGGAGCCGGGGCAGGCAGGGCGGCGTCCCGTTTGCATGTGGAAGCTGACTCCTTGTCCCATCTGGTCAGCGACGTTACTGTCGCTCTCCCTGCAGAGGAGGCTGGGCTCACTTCGCCAGTGGCTTGGCCTGGTTACACGGCGAGGCCTGGGCGCCCGGGATCGGTCCTGCCGCGTCCCCAAAGCCCCATAGGCGTCCCCGCCCCACGTCACTCTGTGCCAGGTCTCTTCTCCCAAAGAGGGGTCCGAAAAGGTCTAGTGCGGCACCGGTTCCCCTCCTCACGCTTGCACTGGTGGACTCAGTTAGCGGTTGCTGCTCAGTGTTCGGAGATGAATTGTGTCCTCCCCTGCAAAAAGCTTTATCGAAGTACCTCAGAATGTGACCTTACTTGGAAACACGGTCCTTGCAGACGTAATCAGTTAGGATGAGGTCGTACTGGAGTGAAGTGGGCCCTTAATCCAACCCGACTTGTAGCAAGAGGGACGACCACGTGCGGACAGCCGTGTTCACAGGGAGGCCATGCGATGGCCCTGCAGGGACTGGAGCCGGCTGCAAGCCAAGGGCAGTCAAGGACTGCGGCCTCCACCGCAGGCTCAGAAGAGGCAAGGACCGATTCTAGCGGAGTCTTCAAGGGGTTGGGGGCCTTGACCTCTAGCCTCCTGCACAGAGCCAGAATCTCTGTTGTTTTAAGGCTTGTGGTCCTTTGCTGCAGCAGCCCCAGGAAACTGACAGACTCAGTAAAGGATTAGGGAATGATCCTGCCAAATGGTGCAAAATTCTGACCCTTCACCCACTCTGGTAGGTCTTCCCTCTTTACGAGGAGTAAGGTTGCATGTCTCCAGGGACCTGTGGTTGTCCTGTGAGCTGGGGAAAAGGAAAGGGAGGGAATACCGGATGCTGAGCTTCTGCTGGGAGGTTTGCTTGTCTGACCCTCACAGTCTGCCCAAGTGTTATTATCTCCATTTCACAGGTGAGGAAACTGAGGCTCAAAGACATTATTGCCTTGCCAAAAGACTGCAGGATTCTCCTTCCTGGCCACCCCACACTGTGCCAGGCATGCCCCTCCTGCTCCTCACCGCTTGGGGCTGTGTAGGTCCTATTCTTGGATACATGCTTTTTGCTGAGAGCACGCAGCCTGCGGGCCTAGGTTATCTGTGTATTTGACAACCATAAAGACAGTGGCCATTTGTCTACTTTTTGATCTGAGTTGCTTTTTATAGGCTTTTAAATTTAGAAACTAGTTGGAATGAAATACTATATGAGCTTTGTCATTTCTTGTCAGCAATTCTCAAACATTGCCTGGATTTATTACCCTGGTCCTTGAGATAGGATTGGGGGTGGGTCAGCTGAGTATTTAAAAAAAAATCCTTTCAACTTCATCTGTGATCACTTTGCGGAGCTGTGATTTAACTGCACAAATGTGTGTTTCCATGTAATTATTACTCTGCTCCACTATATGAAGAGGGAAAAAAGGTTTGCAAAGACAAACACATCTTTTTTTTTTATCGAGACAGTGATATTTGAACTCTTTCTATAAAATGGCTTTATCTTATTTTATAATCCCTGCTCCTAGACTGAAACTCCTGGAAAGCTAGGGACTAGTTTTTTCTATTATTTTAATCTCTCCAGTCCAGCGGAGGCATGGCATAGAGGAGGTTTTGAGCACCCATGTGGAAAATGGTGAGAAGTGAAACAGACCGCCTGGATTTGAATTCCTACTCTGCCACTACTACCAAAAAGCATGTGACCTTGGGCAAGTCATCTCACCTCCTCTGTGCTTCAGTTTCCTCCTCTGAAATGCGGATAACGTCCATCAACGTCATTGTCTTTGCTTTCGTCTTCAGCATGGAGAGTCGGTTGGCTGAAGGAACAAATGACTTGGCCCCACATAAGTACACTGTGGACTAGTCTCAAGAATCTTACCAGTTCTGTGTTCTGGGATTGTGTGAAAGTCGAAACTTTTAAATCAAGGGGCAGATTCCATGGTCACCTGAAGCTTGGCTGCTTAAGGATAAATACTGCGATAACAGTTGGAATTGGGCAAAATTCTAAATCCACTCAACCACTCTGCCTGTAGCATGTACCACAGCACCATCTGCAAATCTGGGAATTACCCAGAAAGTGAGCGGTTCCAGGAAATAAGAAGAAAAGGTGCTCCATCATGGCATTTTTTTAATGGCTGAGAGAATTTAATACAATAGGTAATCCATTCACATGGCTGGAAAATGTTAAAGTAGAGAGGGCATGTCTGCCGTTTTTCAGATACCCAGTTCTCTTCCTCACAGAACACTGATGCTTTAGTTTTATTCTATATCCCTCAAGATATTTTATGCATATATAAGCATATATTTGTGTGTGTATCTCTTTTCCCACCTCTTTACAATGTATGTCATACAGCACACACCGTTTCTTACCTTGGTTCTTTCACTTAACGACATGACTCGGAGATCTCTTCCCCGTCAGTGTGTGAGGAACTTCCCCGTTTGTCGTTAGAGCGCTGCTGTATCCTTTGCAGGGGTGTGCCTAGCTTCTTTACCCAGACCACTACTCGCGGCATTTCAGTTGTGTCCACCATTTCGCTCTTAAGGATAATACCATAGGATACATTTGTACATTCATCACTTCCTGTACACGTAAGTATATCCAACTGATCAAGTCCTAATGGAAATCGTGGGTCAATTAGCATTACTAATTGATGCATGCTGACAAATTGGCTTACAATCAGTTATCACTGTTGCACCATGTTACGCTGCTGGTCCGCCAGCCTTCGCCTCACTGTATTAGCAGGTACAGGATCAGGCCGTTCTCGTGGGTATAAAATAGTATCTCAGAGGAGTTTTAATTTGCTGTGCTCTTATTATGAGTATGGTTCAGCATCTTTTCCTTGTCTGTACATTGTTTGATCATAGCTTCTGTTTCTATTAGGTTGTTAGGTTTTTTCTTAATAATTTGTAGGAACTCTTTGTGTATTATGGAAATAAGCTCTGTTTATTATGAATAAGTTGAGTTGAATGTATTTCTTCTCAGTGTGTCATTAGTCTTTTGATTTTGCATATGGTAGTTTTTAAAAATAAAGACATTCTTAATTTTTATTTAATCTGTTTTATCAGTCTTTTCTCTTATGGCTGCCAGGTTAGAAAGATTCTTACCACTTCAAGTTTCCAAAAGATTTTTCCCTTGGTTTCTCTTAGACCATGTTATGGTCTCATATCTACCTTGACATCTTGGGTCTATCTGGAATTTGTCCCGTATAAGGGGTGGCGTGCACCTTCCCTCTAAGCCTGCCCCATCACCTCCACTCACTGGCCATCAGCCAGTCACATAGCCACACCTAACTGCAAGGAATCTGAGAAAAGTAGGGTTTATGCTCTTCCAAAATTTTTCTTACTCCAGGAGAAGGAGAAAATGAGCACTGGGGACAAGTAGCGGTTGGAGCCTTACTTAGTACATGAAAGGAGCACTTCCCACAGGCCCCAGGTGGCCACACAGCCGGCCTGCTGTGAGCCATCTCGATGTGCAGGGGTGGGGGGCTTGCTGGAGCCAGGAGGCCCAGGGCCTGCTGTTCTGTCTTAGTCACTGTGGGCTGTGAGGGTGTGTGATTCCCACATCCACATCAGCCTCGTTCACTCTCGGGGGTGGCTTTGGAAACTGCCCTTTCAAGCCAAGTGGGTCTAACGGTGACAAGATGTAGCCTGGAATCAGGTATCTGATACTTGCTGAGGTGTGGCAGACTCTGTTCATGGAGGTCAGGCCGTGTTCTTCCTGCCAGGGACACAGCGGGTGCCCATAAACATGGGCTGATGACTGCTAGACCAATGTGGGTGAAAGTGTCATCGGACACAGTCAACAAAGCTCAGTTCACATCACGCACTTAACAGCACTGAACCTGACCATGTGCCGATGCTTTTGTCACTGGAGCTGTGCAAAAGGGTGCTTTATGTATAATCTCCTCGGAAAATTACGAAGACCAGACAACAAAAGCTCTGCTGTCTCTGGGGCCACTTCTCTAATTAGGAAGAATAGTAAGTAAAAAGGTGGGTGGGGCGGGGGGTGGCATCTTTGGAGTTTGAAAGCTGTGTTTAGGCCGGGACAGTTCTGCCTTTAATTATCCTGTCTGAGTTGACTTTAATGAGCATTATATTTAATGCCTTCATTTCAGGGGGGTGGGGAGGAGTGCTTTTTACATCCAAGAGTGTAAAATAGCTTTATTCACTAAGACTGAAAGACAGTGTTGTCGCTGTTGGGTCTGTAGTGGCTCTGAGCCAGTCCCTCTTATCGGAGTCTCGGCCAGAAGGCAGCAGCCAGTCACCATCAGAGAGTCACATGACCACCTCCCATGACCACGTCCAGCGGCAGACGTGTGGGAAACCAGTGCTGGACGCAGGGCAGGCAGGGCAGCCTGTGAGAGCCTGACAATTCCTCAGACAGTGTCTCAGTCCACTGGGGCTGCCGTAACAAAAACCCCTTAGACTGGGTAATTTATAACCCACAGACATTTACTTTCCACAGCTCTGGAGGCTGGAAAGTCCAAGATCAAGGTGCCTGCAGATTCGGCATCTGGTAAGGGCTGTTGCTCATGGATGGCGCCTTCTCTGCGTCCTCACATGGCAGAAGGGGAAAGAGCAGCCTAATGGGAGGTATTTGGGTCACGGGCACTGCCCTCATGCATGAATTAATGCCATTATTGTGGGAGTGGGGTCATTGTAAAAGGACGAATCCAGCCCCTTCTTGCTCTCTCTGGCCATGTGACGCCTTCCCCCAGGTTGTGACACTGCAAGAAAGCCCTAGCCAGATGCTGGCCCCTGAATCGTGCACTTCCCAGCCTCCAGAACTATGAGCCTGATAAGTTTCTGTTGATTATAAATTACCCAGACTCAGGGATTCTGTCATGGCACAACAAAATCAACTAAGACAGGCACGAATCCCATTCATGAGGGCAGAGCCCTCACCACCTAACCACCTCCAAAGGCCTCACCTCTTACTGCTATGGCATTGGGGGTTAGGTTCCAACAGTGAATTTGGGGGGAACACCAACATTCAAACCGCAGCAGATGGCTTCTTCTCGCCATGCCATGCAGACTGTGTCCATGCTCCAGGTTAAGGCACCACCATCAGCTCATTGGCCCGACTAGAAACTGGAGTAAGTCCCTCCAACCCTGCCAGCCTGCCACCCCCATTCCAAGGGTCCCTGCTGAGCCAGTCACTGATCCCCCTGCCTCACTTCAGACCCTTCATATTCTCCCCCTTCCAATATATTCTCCATCTTCCCACCTAATTTACCTTTTCTTCTTTTTCTGTTTCATGTAGAGTCATGCATCACTTAACGACAGGGATACATTCCGAGAAATGTGTTGTTAGGCAATTGTGTCCTTGTGTGAACATCATAGAGTACACTTACGCAAAGCTAGATGGCACAGCCTACTACGAATCTGGGTGAAATGGTCCCTCTTGCTTGTAGGCTGCAGACCTATACAGCATGTGACTGCGCTCAGTACTGTAGGCAGTTGTAACACACTGGTAAGTATTTGTGCATCTAAACATAGACAAGGTACAGGAAAAATATGGTATTTTAATTTTATGGGACCACTGTTATATATGCGGTTCGTTGTTGACCAAAATATTGTTATGTGGCACAGGACTGTATAATTTTTTAAAAGAATAAAGGTAATATAACTACATTTGGAAAACAGAAATAAGGAAGAAATAATCGTGTATAATTTTATATCCTAATAGCCATCATTAATTTTTATGCATTTCCTTCTATAATAGTATTTTTGAATCATGAGCATAATTATTCTCATAATTATAGTCCATAAACAACCATTTTTCCTTCATTTTCTCTCAACATGTTAATAAGCCTTTTCCTAAAAATGCTCTCTAGTCATTCAGTAGGTGTGCACTATTTAACCACTTTTCTATTATACTATGGTTAGCATCTACTTTTTCACCTTTATAAACAACATTGCAATGAATATTTTCATATACATGATTTTTTCAGTATTTTGAACTATTTCTTTGGGATAGATTCACAAGGTCAAATAAAATGAAGTCTTGTAGCCTTTGATTTTGCAAAATTGGTGTTCAGATGTTTTATGCCATTTTGTAATACCATGAGCAGTGTTTAGAATGCCAGTTTCATAGTACCTATGGCAGCAGTGGATATCATGAGTTTTCTAAATTTTTTCCTGTTTTGAAAAGGTGAAAATATATGTAGAAAAATTTTTTTATACTTACTGGGAAAAGTACTACACATTCCTTGTATAAAATTTAGAGAAGCCAAAAGAAAATTACAATCAACTATAATCTTGCCCTTAGTGCACAACAAATACTGATAGTATTATGGTCTGTATCCTATCTGAATTTTTTAAAATATGTATATGTAATTTGTCTTAGTCTGTTTGTGCTGCTATAAAGGAATAGCTGAGGCTGGGTAATTCATAAAGAAAAGAGGTTTATTTGGCTCACAGTTCTGCAGGCTACAGAACCATGAAACCAGCATCTGCATCCGTTGAGCGCTCCAGGGAGCTTCCCTCACGGCGGAAGGCAAAGGGAGCTGGAGTTCTCTCTTGCTTCTGCTCTCTTGCCACGTGAGAGGGGGAGCAAGAGAGAAATGAGGAATGCCAGGCTCTTTTCGATAACCGGTTGGAAGCTAAGTGAGAGCTCACTCAGTCCAGCAAGAATGGCACAGAGCAGTTCCTAAGGGACAGCCCCGACCATGCATACACTTCCCGCCAGGCCCCACCTCTGACACTGGGGATGGAATTTCAGCACAAGACTTGGGGGTCAAACGAACCATATCCAAACCATACCATACTTTCTTTTCCTTTCATTCTTTATTTTCTTTTTCTCAATTTCTTTTTTTTAATTGACTAAAACCATTTTTTCATATAACAATTTTATGACGTGTGGACTCTTCTTAGAATATTAAAAATTCCTTTCACAAAATTCCCCATTTTTGGAAATTTAGATTATTTTCAGTTTTTTGCTTTCTTAAATAATATTGTGTGACCACGTTTATAAACTAAATCTTTGTAAATTTTAAGACTCCTCTATGTAAGAACACCCCCTGCACTGAGAATTTGTTATAATGTTTAAAAAGACATATATTGGGAAATTTGCCTCTCATTTTGGAAGTAACAGACATAGAGGAAAAATCTAATATACAGATACACATATTCAAAGTAGAAATTTTAGGAAGAGAGAACAGAGGAAAACAACCATGAAAGAAATAATCAACAGAGTATCCTCAGTCTTATGATCAAAGGTCTCACTGAGTATCTGGTAAGATTAATAAAGAGAACTACCTAGATATTTGGGGGGGAATTTATTGACATTTTCTTTATATGTTAATATAATGTTATTATAAGTGGTCACAACATATTTCCAAAATCAGAAATTACATAGGTCCCATTATCTGACCATTAAGCTATACAATGAGATAACTAATAAAAGTTTAAATGTGGCTGAGCGCGGTGGCCCACACCTATAATCCTAACACTCTGGGAGGCCAAGACGGGAGAATCACTTGAGCCCAGGAGTTCAAGGTTGCAGTGAGCTGTGATGAGACCACTGCATTCCAGCCTGGACAACGGAGCAAGACTCTGTCTCATTGAAAAAAAAAAGAAAGAAAGAAAAGGAAAAAAAAGTTTAAATGTAAAAGAAAATGGTTAGAAATTAAAATATAGGACCCCTATTTTTAAAAACTTTTGGATACAAAAGAAGATAAAAGCTACAATTTCAAGGAAATAAACATGTATTTTTGGCATACCTAATCAAGAATACATAGAGCAAAAGAACAACATTTATCAGTAGGTATTAGAGATACAGGAGACTGGAAAACATTGTAAGCAAAATATTACATACAACTAAAAAAAAATTTTTTTGAGACAGGGACAGGATCTCACTATGTTGCCCAGGCTGGTCTTGAACTCGGGACTCAAGCAATCCTCCTGCCTCAGTCTCCGAAGTAGCTGGGACTACAGTGCGTGCCACTGCATCCAGCTTCAAAAAATAGTTTTAAGGGAAAATATAAATTATTAAAATTTGACTGGCTTTGGGTTTAGTTGGTGTTTTAAACATGTTGTTTGAGCCATTTAAGGAACAATTTCTAATTAAACTTTTTCACACCTCAAAAAGTATAGAAAACTTCCAAATTCCATTTACTAAGCTATTGTTATCCTTCATACTTTGCGTTAATATTTATCAAGTGTTACCATGTGAAGGACATTTGGCCAGGCAACAAGTTTATATAGCGATGAACAAGACCAGCACAGCACCTGCCATAAGAGTATTGAAAGTCTATGGGAAAGATAGGCATAAGCCTAAAATCATTATCAGTAATTAGTCACAGTATTCCCAGAGACCCCAGCACCAGCCAGCCAGTGCTCCTTATCAATAATTAGTCACGGCCAGGCACAGTGGTTCTCACCTATAATCCCAGCACTTTGAGAGGCTGAGGTAGGAGGATCACTTGAGGTCAGGAGTTTGAGACCAGCCCGGGCAACATGGTAGACCCCATTCCTAAAAAGAAATCTTTTTAAATAATATAATTAGTTACACTAGAGATCACTGCTATAAAGGGGAAGTTCCCAAAGGGAACCTAAACTACTATATTTGGGTTGGTGGTTTAGGCAAGGCTCCTCAGGGGATGACTCACACTTAGCTAAGTGAAGTAATGCAGAAAGAGATCTCCAGGCAGAAGGAGGGGCTTGCGGAAAGGCCCTGGGGCAATAAAGAGGGCTTGGTAGGTCAGAGGAGAGCTAACCAGGCAGTGTGCAGTTAATGGGTTTCAGGTTTGCCTCTGGCTGAGAACAGCTGAGGTGGAAAATGTTGCAGATCACCGGTGTGGGCAAGTGTGGCTGGAGCAGAGCCAGCAGTGAAGAGCTGGCACATTCAGGGCCTAGTGATAATGGAAAGAATCCTGATAAGAGGTCAGGACAGGTCTTCAGCGTGGGAGCATGGGGCTCTGATTGTGTTTTTAGAAGATCGTTGTATAACACTAATTCTTCTCAGACTTTTCCAAAATATAGAAGAGGAGGGAACACTTACCTCATTCTGTGAGACTAGCATTACCCCGATACCCAAGCCAAAAAAGACATTGGAAGAAAAGAAAATTACAGACAAATAACGTATATGAATATAGATGCAAAAGTCCTCTACAAAATATAAAGAAAATTACAGACAAATAACCTATGAATATAGATGCAAAAATCCTCTACAAAATACAAGCAACCCAAATCCAGCAGAGTATTAGAAGAATTATGCATCATGACCAAGTGGAATTTATCTCAGGAACGAAAGGGTAGTTCAACATACAAAAATAAATCCATGTAGTACCCCACATTAATAGAATGAAGGGGAAAAATCCCCACATGATCATCTCAATCGAGACAGAAAAGCATTTGACAAAATCCGATACCGTTTTATGGTAAAAACACTCAATAAGCTAGGAATAAAAGGGAACTTTCTTAGCATGATAAAGGGCACCTGTGGAAAACCCACAGCTCACATCCTACAGATTGATGAAAGGCCTTTCTCCCCGAGACCAGGAACAAGACAAGTGCCACTTGGCTGATGCTGGTGCCTTCGAGCGCAGTGTGGGGGCCATGGGCCTGGGCCCAAAACTCCTGGTGGCCCATGTAGACACACGCCGGCGGGCGTTGGGTCTCAGGGGGCAGACAAGGGTGGTAGAGCTGGCTCTGTAAGTGGAGTGGAATGCTTTGGCTGCAAGTAACAGAAAACCTGACTCATCATGCCTTAAACAAGCAGAGGTTTATTTTTCTCACATGACCAGAGTTCTGGAGGTGGGCCCTTATTAGAGTCACCTCAGTCACCTGATAACACTGGCAGCGGCGTCTCAGCCTTTCTTTCTTCTGCGCCATCCTTTCGTGTTGGCTTTTGGTCTCGTACTTGTATTTCCACAGCCCCAAGATGGCTACTCCATCTCCAGGCATTATGCCTTTGTACCTGGAAGGAGGAAGGTCAAAAGCCTTCTTCTGACAGAACTTTGTCCTCTTTCTCAAGAAGCTAGCCCTCCCCGGCAGACATCTTCTATCTTACTGACCCGAACTAGTCACCTGCCCTGCCAAGGAGGAGGAACCAACCATGACTCAACCTGGGTCCAGGAGTCAGGCAGGGACCTACCTGTCATGAAATTGAGGCATCTCCATGCCCTCCCTGACCAAACCGAGCTCTGTTAGTGAGGAAGAAGGTAGGAAGGAGACACAGCTGTTGGGTAGACGTGGGGCTGGGACTGCCACCATGAACACAGCAGTCAGCTTGTTCGGAGTCCACCTGTGTGTCCATATACAAGGCTATTGTGACAGACTTTTTCACCCGCCTATTTATTAATCTCAGTCCAGATGTGAGAAATGAGGACATTCTGGTTATACTATGCCTGTGAAATTCACCTTGCTGCTGAGAAATGAAACACAGCTAGTCTATAATGATTTGTCCCTAGGGACTCCCAGGCTTACCGCTTTCTGGCCTTGGGAGTTTTGTGCCTAATGGACTTGTTCATCCTGCAGTTTGCCTAGCCCTCTCCAGCTTTGTATTGTTTTTCTTGAGAACCACCTATGAGCCAAAGACTAGAGGTAAATGACGAAGCCTTTCTGTGGAGTTGCTCTTTTCATCGAAATCCAATGAGGTAAAAACTTGCTGCCTCCATGTTGTTGTCCTGACTCTGGAGTGGAAGTTGGTGTGATAATAAACTTCCCTGGACAAGGTAAATAAAAGCTCTACTACGCTAAAGCCAACGAGAGGGGCCTTACAAGAGGTGTGTGCACAGAGGCAGAATCGTTTGCTTGACGTGTCAGTGTTAGCTGCCTGCTGTGTGCTAATGGTTAGAAGAAGGGTTTGAGGCGGCTATTACAACAAAGAAGACTGAATGTGAACTTGGATAGGAGTAAGAAGAAGCCTCTTAACTTCTCTGGTCTCAAACTTCCTCAACTGTAAAGTGGGTATAATAATATCTACTTCCTAGTGCTGTTGTGCAGATTAAATGGGATGACAAGAGGTTGCCATGGGTGGTGTCTGGCACTCAGTGGCCATAGAGAGCGTGTGGGGTGAGCCGAGCAAATTGACTAGAACAGAGTCCATACCCTCATGGGGAATACATATTTAAATAGCGTTAATACATGGTGGTATGTAGTCAGTGCCATGCTTAGAACTTTCTGGCCATTCGAGGCTGGTTTGACCTTCTTAAGTCAATCAATGGAATCCAACAACATTAACAACTAAATAAGGAAAACTACACAATCCTATCATTAGATGCAGAAACAGTATTTGAAAAAATTCAACATTCATTCATGGTAAAAAAAAAAAAAAAAAAAACTTCTCACAAAACTATAAATAGAAGGGGACTCCCTTAACCTGAAACCAGTCTCAGAAGGTCTGATTCATTTATATGGTGGATACTGAAGGATCCATGGTCTCCAGAGGTTAAGGATGGGGGGAGTATGACTGATAAAGAGCATCTACAAAAATCCTGTAGCTAATGTCATACTTGACATCTACTCTTTCCCCCTGTAACCGCCCCTATAACATAGGAGGACATTCCTACTGAGTATTGTACTGGGAGTCCAACGAATGCAATAAAGCAGGAAAAAGAAGTTAAAGGCACCTGAATTGCAAATGAAGAGATAAAACTATCCATCTTCATAGGTAGCATGATTGTCTACATAGAAAATCTGAAGGAATCTATAAGAAAAAGAAGCTCTTAGAACCAATAAATGCATTTATCAAGGTCAACAGAAGAAAAAAATCAATCATATTTTTATATAAGGTTTAATGCAATCCCAAATTCAAGCAGTATTCTTTGTAGATATCAATAAGCTTATTCTAAAATTTATATGGAAAAGCAAAGAAACCAGAAGAGCAAAAACAATAATTTGAAAAAGAAGAGCAAAATTGGGAGGACTTGGTGCTACATACACTAATGCAGGCAGCATGTTGTGTGTGACACAGCATAGTCACATACGTTAGGGGCACAGAATAGAGAGCTAAGAGATGGACCCATGAAAATACTGTCAACTGATTTTTGACAAGGGGCAAAAGTAATTCGATGGAGAAAGGACAGTGGTTTCAACAAATGGTGCTGGGACAGACATTCGTATGCAAAAAAAAAAAGAGCAACAACCTAAACAGCCTCACACTATATTCAAATATTAACTCAAAATGGATCAGAGATATAAATGATACATGTAAAACTAGAAAACTCTTAGAAGAACCCATAAGAGAAACTTTTCATGATCTCGGGTTAGGCAAAGAGTTCTTACATATGACAACCAAAAGCAGATCCATTAAAAAAATTTGGTCAGTTAGATTTAAAACAAAATTTGTTCTAAATAGAATGAGGAGACAAGCCATACACTGGGAGAAACTATTTACAAATTACATATCCAACAAACTACTTGTATCCAGAATATGTAAAAAACTCTCAGAATTCAACAATAAGAAAGCGAACAACCCCATTAAAAAATGGGCAAAATCAGTTCACTGAAGAAGTTGTATGGATGTCAAATAATGAAAAGATGCTCAACGTCATTAGTCATTAGAAAAATGAGCATTAAAACCACAGTGCGATACTACTACACACCTATTAGAAAGGCTGAAAAAAGAAAAAAGCAATGCCAAACATGAGCGAGGCTGTGAGCAATTGGAACTCGCATGCGTTGCTAGTGAGAGTGTAAGATGGTACATCTATTCTGGAAACAGTTTGGCAGTTTCTTAGAAAAAGTAACACACTCTCAGTACCCAGAGACCCTACTCTGGGCATTTATCCCAGTGAAATGAAAGCATGTTCATAAAAACCTGTACAAGAATGTTTGTAGTAGCATTATTCAAAATCACCAAAAAGTGGACAAACACCAAATGTCCCTCAATGGGTGAATGAATAAACAACTGTTGTACATCCATATTATGGAATACTACTTAGCAACGCAGCAGCTTGGATGAATCTTGAATGTGTTATGCTAAGGGAAAGAAGCTAGATTCCCAAGGTTACACTCTGTATAATTTCATTTGTATAACATTATGAAAAAGGCAAAACCACAGTGATGGAGGACAGGTAAGTGGTCACTGGGAATTAGGGATAAGGAGATGATCTGATTGCAAAGGGATTACAGGAAAGAATTTGGAGGGGGGATTGTCCTTTATTCTGTAAGTGTGTCAGTTCCAAGAACCTATGCAAGTTTTAAAACTCACAGAACTGTGTACACTGAAAAAAAAAGAAGAAAAATTTTTTTGTATTTAAATTTTGGAAACTCTGGCCAGAATCTGAACAGAGAGGAGGCAGGTGGCCAGGGGCATTTGGCTGCAGTGTGTCTGGTCTCAAATCACCTTCCAAGGCAGGGGCAGTTTGGATCTGGTCTGGTAGAGTACGCAAAAGGCTCTCAAGTTTCAGCTCGCTGTGAATGTGGGGTTAGTTTGCTGCCTTGAACCAAAATGGTACATATAAGTGTTTTCACATGGGCACTGCTTCTGCGAGTTAATGGGTTTCAGGGAAACGCTGTAGGCGGGTCGGGGTGCGGATGTGCAGGCGCGTCCTGCACTGAGGGCTGCGGGCCACACAGGCCCAAGAAGTGCAGTGGGACGGACGAGGCTCCGCCGGGACCACACAAATGCACAAGCTGCTTCACATCTTTCAGGGCCCTTGAATTCCCTGCAACTAAAAGGAAACAGAGAGGAAGCCTGGGGTGCTGGAATCATCGTGGGCTGGAGACCGGGGAAGGTTCTGCGAGACTGTGGGAGGCCACCCTATGGCGGCTCTTCTCCCCTCCTTGTGAAATAGGGATGGGGGTGGGGCAGAAGAGACCAGGGGTTCTCCAGCTGGGCTCTGCAGAGTTGTGAGGCTCTTCCCCGGCAGGGGGAGGGGCGGGGTGGCCAGGGGCACAGCCAGCCCAGCCCTGCAGCCAGATCCTGTCCACTCTGGTTATTTATAGACCAGGCCTGTGCAAGGAGCCTTCTGTTTAAAGAGCGGCTGCTGCTGCTTTACAACGTTTAGTCAGCACAGGACCGAAAGGCCTGTAAGGTTCTGTGGGGCCCAGTGATGCGAGTCAGCAAGAAGCAAGCGGTGCCCCCGAACCGCGGACCCAGCTCTTGGTGACGGGGAAGCTCAGGCCCATCTTCTGAGATTCATGAAGGCTTCACTCTGGGAAATTACTTTTGATGTGTTTAGGAGTAAAAAGTTTCTCAAAGAAGCTCAACATAATTTAAAGGACATTTTAAGTCATGTGGAGGGAAGGGTGATCCTTAAAAAAAAATGTTCCCATCCCAATTTGAAAACTGTTCAAACAAGTCACAGGCAGTTTTCCTCATGAAATTACCAGCAAATAGAACCTTGCATTATATTTTTGGGCATCAGACATGCCTTTCCTTCTTCCGGACCACCAGCCCCTCATCCCAGCTTGCATAAGACAGAGAGACCGAGTTTAGACTCTCTTCTCATCCCTCTGGGGATCTCGGCCAAGAGGGAGAGCAGGAAGCAGGGCCAGGACGGGAAGACTAGCCGGGCCGCAGGCCTTGGCATGTGTTGTGACTCAGCTGAGGCCCAGAGGGCCAGGCCAGTGGACAGGCTCAGGTCGAAAGTCAAGGCCCTGGCCAAACAGATGGGGGTTCAGGGCAGGGAAACTGAGACATGAGCTGATGGACCCTCCGTCTAGTCAGGCGCAGGCTGTGAAGCAGGAGTATCTTTTATGAGTCCCTCTGTTATTCATGATTTGGGCCCCTGTCAGATACTCCTTAGGTTTCCTCCGTGACTGATATCAGGTTGGGATTCGTGGGCTTCGTGGGCTTCGTGATTGGAACAAGTGGTGCAGAGTGTTAAACCAAAGACAAGCAAACGGGGTTTGTGGTAGAGCCGAATGCGGACTCTGCCAACCCCAAGGCATCAGTTAGAGATTCTATGGCTATTTTGTCTGTCTCAAAAGCATTTTTGAATCTGTTTCTCCAAACATCAGAATAAAATGGGATCTTCTATATCCCACCCATTAAGACCCAGTGACGTGGCCCTTTTAAACCCCTCCTTCTCCAATTCAGACCTCTGTCTTTGTAGTTTCGGGTCAGGGCCAACTCCATGTGCCCTGACCTGAGGGCCCTGAATTTGGTTTCACTCTTTGCAGCTACCATCTAAAAATTCTTAATAGTTTTTGAACAGAGTCCTGCATTTTCATTTTGCACTGAACCCCCACAAATTAAGTAACTAGACCCATCAGGAGTTTTAGATGTGAATTATTATCATTATATTATGATTTTATGTTATATATTTTAACTCTAAAAATGCATTTGTATACTTATAGTAGTTTTATAACTAAGGTTTATGGCAATCATTTGAACTTCTTGCCGGGGTTTGCTGCCAGTCTAACTGTAGGACAGTATGATCTGTCAGCCAGCAAACTTCTTAAAACCCTGTGCATGTTGTGGGAGAGGAAAAAATGTAAGACACAGACTTATAACCGAGTTGCAGGAAGAGTTTCAAATGCCTGCGGAACTACTCTGGCTGAGCAGATGCCCTGCTGGGTGACTTCTGGGTCTTAGCCCGGGGCTGGGCCCTGGTCACAGAGGGAAGCAACGCAGCCGCTGCCCTCAAGGGTGTCCTGTCTACTGCAGTCTTTTTCAGACTTTTTAAACCTCAAGTCATAGTAAGAAGTACGCAACCCAGTGTACATACAAATATATGCACACAGATAAGTGAAAATGGTTTCATGAAAGAGTGTACCTACTGTGTACAGTATATTCTCTTTTCTATTCTATTTCATTTTTTAAAATGCTGGATGTAGCACTCAAAGTTGATTTCACAGCCCGCCGACCTGAGTGTTAAAAGCGCTGCCTGCTGCTCTGTCAGGAGAGACTGACGCGTAAGCAAACAGCGGCGCTGTGACAGGGCAGGGCAGACTTCCAGAGGAAGCAGCGTTTGCTGGGAGCGTTGAAGGATGTGGCGTTAGCAGTGGAGACGCTGGTGGTGGGAACGAGGTGAATTCGGAGAGAGGGGCCACGTCTGAGCCTGCGGAAGGGGGAGAGTTCCGTGGGGCTTGGAACTGGGGAGGTGGTCCCGGAAAGACGGATCAGCACGTGGTGGAGAGCGTCGGGCTTGGGCAAGACACTTGCGCACACTCCTGCATGAGCCACGGGAAGTTTATTTTTTGTAACAGCCTTATGTGAAATATTTATATTCCATAACATTCGCCCATTGTAAGTATGTAGGTCCATGATTTTTAGTAAATTATATAGTTGCGTAGCCACACTCCAGTTTTAGAACATTTCCATCACTCCAGAAAGTTCCCTTGTGCCTCCTTCCATCAATCTCCATTCCTACCCGCCAGCCCTAGGCAACCGCTGATCTGCTTTCTGTCTCTACAGATTTGTCTCTTCTAGAAATTGTGCACACATGGACTCCTACCGTCCAGACTTCTGTCTGGCTTCTCTCAGGCAGCACCGTGTTCCTGAGGCTCCTCCATGTTGACCGTGTAGTGACCTTCCATTCACTGGCCGCCCCACAGTTCATCCACTCCCCAGTTGGGGGACATTTTGTTGTTTCCGGTTTGGGGCTCTAATGAATAACGCTTCTGAGAGCATTTGCATATGAGTCTTTGTGTGGACGTATGTTTCCGTTTCTCTCGGGGAGATCCTAGAAGTGGAATTGCTGCACTGTATGATCAACGCACATTTGACTCTGAGAACTACCAAACTGACTCCCGAAGCAGCTGCGCCATTTCACGTTCCTCCTAGCAGCTTGTGAGGGGTCCGGTGTCTCCACGTCTGCTGGAGGATTTGAACAGAGATGTGATGAGATTTGCTTTCCAGAAGATTCCCCCAGTTGCAGGGTGGTGAGGTGAAGTGAGAGGGAACGGAGAGGCAGAGGCAGGAGGGGAAGGCTGAGGCCTGGGCTGTTGCTCCGGCCATGGGTAGGCAGAGGGGGCGCTGGAATCCGAAGTGTGTCTGACGCACAATGCGCAAGTGCAGAGAGAGCAAAGATGTGGCTGACTTGGGGCAAGACTTATCTCTGGAACGAGATGAGATTGCCTGGCCCATCCTAAGTCCCAGCAAGCACGGTTGGCCTGGCAGTCACATCCCTGAGGAGTGTGTCCAAGTCCTTTAAGGGAAGTGGTTCCCAACCCCAGCAGCATATTTGAATCACCTGTAAATCTTTACAATCTACTGCTGTCTGGGTCCTGACGTGATTGACCCATGTCTGGGCGCAGCCCAGACATGGAGAAGTGCAAGCCCCCAGGTGAGTGTGACGTGCACCTGGGCAGAAGACCACCGCCCCAAGTCCTCAGGTGAACACTGGGAACACCTGAGGAGTTTTACACACTACTGGTGTGCTGATTCTCACCAGAGCTTTTGGTGTAATTGTGACCAAATTTTGACCATGAGAAGTTGTGAAATCTCCCAAGGTGGAGCCAGGAGCCAGTTCTGGGCGGGCGCTTCCGCTGCTGGCATTTCCTGAGAGAGCATTCTTGATTCGCTCACTGTTTCAGAAGTAGACCCAGAATGTTTTTTTTTTTCCTTTCAAATACACAGATCATTTTTCTGAAGCGTTTTATAGTACGTGTTGTTAAAAAATAGAACCAGATTCCGCTGCACGTGTTCTATAAATCCATCTGGTTTACATAAAATATTTACAAATACAGATACAGAGGAATTTAAAGATATTTGTGGTAAGGAACCAGCGTATTAGTTGTGCGTTGCCTTTTCTGTGGTCTCCGTCGCATGTGTGTGCGTGAACATGGATCAGATACATGGGAGGAACTGCCCACCTGCAGGTGAAGCGATTTGTTTCACCAGGACACCGGGTCGCACTGAAAAGCTCATTTATGCATACTTTTCTTGCCCAAATATTTTCAGATAGTAAATTAAACAAAATGATGTCTTGTACCTTTTTTCTCCTCCAGGTGTTTGGCATTTGTGCATTCCTGCCGTGAAGCCCAGGTATCTTTTAACTCCTAGAGCAGTAACTTGAAGGAGAGGGCCCGGGCTGTGCATTACGCTTCATTTTTAAAGTCAGGTCGGGCTGTTTTACCAAGGCCCTGGCATCTTAAGTCCTCTGGGTGCTGTTTGTGTTCTTCGAACTTAATCCTTTAATTATCTGGTTGGGACACAGCTGAGGGTCTCAGGGAGAGGACAGGTACCATAGAGGAGCCTCTGAATGTCTCTGGCCCCACGTCCTCCTCCAGGGGATTAAGACTAGTTGGCTGAGATTTTTCGAGCAGCCCTGCTTACACCTCAAGCTTATTCACTGTAGCAGTCAGGGACCTCTGAGCTTGTAGTGGGTACTCAGGCCAGGCATGAGCAGCTCAGCCCAGCTGAGACTGACCACACCATCCCACCCCTTCCTAGGGCCCCTTGTTGGTTGGAGCCCTAGGTCCAATCCCCCAAGCACCCCCAAGCACCCCAGGACTGGGTCAGCTTCTTGACTTCTGCATCTTGGCAGGTGAAAATCGTAAAGGAGTTGGCACTGGGCTAATGGAGAGGTGGGGCTGCCACAGAAGGGCCGGACGAGAGATGGGGAGGGAGCTGCGGCTGTGAGGATCCAGGTGGGTACCCCCAGGGCCTGGGCTCTGAGAACACAGTGGGACCAGGACCATATGTTCAGAGGCTGGGTTGACCCTTGGGCAGGTCACATGCCGTGGCCCCGCCCCCTACATCTGTTCTCCACGGGGAATTGCAGAGCGTGAAGCTCATGCCGTGCCTGAGGGTGCCACGGAAGTGGGCCAGATCGCCGTGGCCTCCTGCTCCCTGGGCGCTGTGCTCAGTTCGCCCCTGCACCCTCTGCCCAGGCCGTGTCGTGTCCCAGGTAGGTCGTAAAGAGCCAGAAGTTGATCACGATCAGGCATCACCCCCACCTTCCACCAGGAATTAGATAAAAGGTCGAGATTATACTCTACTGAGGCGGAGCACAAGGTAGTAAGAATACTGGACTTGGAGATAGATGGTCCCAGGTTCAAGTGCCCATGCTACACAGCCTGGGGAGGAAGATTTTAGGGAGGAAGATCACTGGAAAACAAGGAAGTCAAAAGGAGATGAGGCTCTGAAAGTATTCTGTCAACTGTGCAGACGCTGGCTCCACCCTCTACCACTGTGCAACTTTAACAGAGAGGCATAACCTCTCTGACCCTCAGTCTCTTTTGCAAAATGGGGGTAAGACCCCTCAGGGTTTTTACCAGGATTAGATGATGAAGCCTGCCAGGAGCTTGGCAGTTTCTTCACACAGTAAATACCCAATAAATGTTAGCGTTTAGTTCTGTGACCTAGACAGGTGGTTGGGGAATCAGCGGTGTTCATCTTTGGGTTCCCACCCTCTTTGCTCAGTAAGGAGGGCTTAGCTGGTCACCGGAGGCTGCACAGTGACACCATAAGAGAAGCAGCAGCTTGTCCACTGTTCTGGTGCTTTTGTTGTGAGTCAGCCCTAGCGTGTCCTTGATTAGGGTACATTTTAGAAAAAGCAAGCAGAGTGTTTCCAGGTGGTTTGGACCATAATTGGTGTTCTGTGCATTCTCTCTCTGAAACTCAGTCCCCACCCCCACCCCCCACCAGCTCTCCGCACCTGCTCCTCCTGCCCTGCCCTTCCAGCCACCTCGACCTTCCGTGCAGTCTCACATAGTCCTGAGGGTCTCACCCTCTCCCACCGGCCTGGGGTGGGGCAGCCTCCTAACTGGTCTCCCTGCCTCTGCCCCTTTCTCCCCACTGTCAACATAGCTAAACATCTGGGTTTGGGACACACAATCCTCACCCAGGACGGCTCTTGGGGCCGTTGGCTACCTCACCCACCCAAGTCTTCCGCAGTCTGGCTGATGCCTGCTACGTGCACCTTCGCTCGATGCTCCTCGCTCATTCTCCCTCCCCTCCTGCTCAGCCTGGCAAGCCCAGGTGCATGCTGTGTGCCTCAGTGAAGATGTCACTGGCTCCAGGAAGTCCACCCTGGATGCGCAGGCAAAATTAAACAAGCTTCCTGTGCACTCCGTAACGCCTGGCACATTGTGATGCTGTTCACGATGACTGGCTGTGTGGCTGCCTCCCCTGGTTTCTTAAACTCGTCCTGGGCAAGCGTCCTACCCTTGGGCAAGGGTCCATTATTAACAGAAACAGCAATGAAATGACGGCAGTCAGCATACTCCATGCTGACTACGTGACAAGCATTGAGCTAGATGATTCTGCACAGGACCCAACTCAGCCCTCAGTGGCAGGCCCAGGAAGTTGTGGGGGAAGGGAGTGCCTTCTCCAGGGCCACCTCCAAAACACACCGTCTAAGCAGAAACAGGGCCTCACTATGCAACTGCAGCTTCAGAAGCAGCTTCCTCCCGCCCCCGCCCCACTGCCCCGAACCCAGATCGCCCCTCCCCTGCGCTTTTCCTAACTAGAAGCTCTGGAGCTGCTAAGGAAGCCTGTGTGATATGAGTGCTGTTGTTATCTGGTTTTCCAGGTGAATGGAGTCTTAGAGAGCTGAAGTAGCTTGCAGGAGGTGAGATAGCAGAGCCAGAACTGGAACCCCGACATGGTGGCCGCCATTCTGTGTGCCCAGCTCTGGGCCTGGCACCCAGCTCAGGATGGCCGAGTTGAGGGTTCACGTGGGGACTCCTGAATCACCCCACCTACAGTTGAAGATCACTTCAGGCCCCGGCAGAGAAGTGGAGTCGAGCGAAATGCCTGGGCCCAGACCAAGACGTCAGGTTCTGCCACTTGGAGGCTGCGTGGATGGCAGGACTCCCACGTGTCTGAGCCTCATTCCTTGTCTGTAAAATGGTGAGGCTGGGTGAGACCAAAGGAGAGGAGGACCACTTCCTGGTCCCCGGGTTCCATGCTTGCAAATGACAAAGAGCGAGCTTTAGCCGGGGAGGTCATTCAGCTGGGAGTGAGCCCACACTCCCTTTCACTTCCTCTGCTCCATCTGGTGAGTAAAAGAGAGGTGAGAAAATACAATACACGTCCCTCAAGGTCCCAGGCTCCAGGATCTGGTTCCAGAAACAGAAAGGTTACTTTATTAGCTGTCACAGAAATTTCGCCGTGACCGGAAAGTAATTTCCCCAGAGAGAGGCAAATCTCCAGGAGCCAGGAATAGACAAAGGTTATTGCTTACCCCGCTGGGCGAACAGTGTCTGCTTCCGGAGCAGGTCGGAGTCTATAAGCTGCTCTGGGTTGGCGCCTGCACCCTCCCTCGAGGTAGAGGCCCAGGGATACTCGGGGTTGGCAGCAGCCTTGGCCATGGTCAGTGCCGGGATGCCCTGCGAGCACTGCACCGTGGGTGCCAAGTCTGCCAGATGGGAATTGCTGCCCCTCTGGAAGGGGCAGAGCTTTGAAATCAGCCTGGGTTGGAATCCCACTTTGGTTAAGCTCGAACACCAGGGCCCTCACCAGCACCCCAGTCCTCAGTTTCCTCAGCTGTGAGCAGAGAAGTGGGTGAGGCACTCACCTCGAGAAGGGCACAGTTAGGGTCAGTTGTTCCCTCCCTCCTTCCTGTCCTCAGCAGTATCATGACCAGAAACCCCTCTCCCCAACCTCTCCCATGAGGTACATGGCCAGGCCTCCAG
>CAUYSK010035976.1:0-18593 GCA_963575035.1 Avahi laniger
AGAAAAAATTAGCCGGACATGGTGGCACATGCCTGTAGTCCCAGCTACTCAGGAGGCTGAGGCAGAAAGATTGCTTGAGCCCAGGAGTTTGAGGTTGCTGTGAGCTAGGCTGACGCCATGGCACTCTAGCCCGGACAACACAGTGAGACTCTGTCTAAAAAAAAAAAAAAAAAAAAAGTCAATCTCAGAAAAGGTCTAGATAAGATATCACATTTTTTAGCTTGGATCATGTGACAAGAAACAGGTAAGTGCATTTGTTAATAGATATCAGATGTGGTGTTTTCACAGCTATTGTAACTGTGTATCAGAAAAAGAATTTTTATACATCAGTATTTTATGAGAGTGGGATTACTAAAGGAGAATTTGCAAAAGACAAATGCTAACATGCCTTTTAAAAACCCCTTTTCATTTTCTCATTTTATAATTTAACTTAAAAAAAAAAACTACTTCCATAATATTTGTTGTTCCTACAACTAATGTGTATAAACTGAGACTTGTATGACAGAATTTTCCTTAGAAAATTCTCTCTGGAGATTTTTCGTTTTTTGTTAAACTCTATGCATGCATTACTGAATATTCAAATTGATTAAGAGTTGACTGATACCACCTTGAACCACAGCCGGACAGTTTGATAATCTAATGGGAACTAAAGCACCCTGATAGGATACAGTGAAATGTTCATTGGCACAAATCTGTTTTCTTTTAAGTGTTTTTGTAATATGTACATCTAATTACATTCAGCTGAAAGTTAGCAATTATATTAGGCTGAAATTCTGAAGCCAATTAATGTATCACACTATATCATAACCAAATTATTAATACTATTATCCTAAGAATGTAAGGGTCATTTTACTCATTAATATAATTTATTAAATTAAAAATTCAAAGAATAAAATATCATTTCGTTAACCCCATAGAAGTCAAAAGGAATTTTGTTAATAGTCAACAATGATTCCTGTTAAAAACTCTATAAAAACTAGAAATAGAAAAGCATTTCCTTAGTGTAGTAAAGGACAGCTTTCTCAGATTAACAGCCTATATCAAATTAATGGTGAAACACTATAGTATTGGCATTGAAGTCAAAAGCGAGCCAAGGATTCCCACCATCACCACTATTATTCAATATTGTCCAGTGACTTTTTGCTAGAGAAATAAGTCAAGATAAATAAAAGCATCTAGGTTTAAATGTTAGAAATGGAGAGCAAATTATCAAGCAGGAGAACATAGACCAAATTAGTGCCGTCTGCTTCCTGTTTGTCCCTGGTGTTAGAACTACTTCTGTATATCAGTGGTTTAAGTCACAGATCTAATCCCTATTCTCTGAAGATTTTATATTTGGAATTTTTTTAAATTGTTTTTTTAAAGTCACTAAGTATTAGAGTTGGAAAATGAAAAAACTAAGGCACTAGGGCTGAGTCTCCCAAAGTGGGTTCTTTGGAACAAAAGCATTGAGTGTGCTGTGGAAATGGAGTTTTACAGCTAAAGAAGATGAATGAATTCTACATAAAACAGGACTTTTTTCCTGTAGGACTTCTCAGAACCTAATGAGCAACACTGCGTTCTGAATACCAAAGAGAGAGTCTAGCGCACAGTGTTCCCAAATGTGTCTGATCACAGACATCCCCTCCCTTTTTGTGAAAAGTGTCTCATGGAGTTAGTGTTCCTTGAAACATGTTTTGGGAAACATGCTTTTAGTTTCATCCCCTCATTTCACAGATGAGAAAACTGGGGTCTAGGGGGACGATGTGACTTGCTGAAGGCTCTTCCATGAATCGATAGCCAGGCAGGGACCGAATGCCCACTCCCTCCTCTCGGTCCAGTGCTCGCTCTGCTGCATCCTGCTGACTGTCTGTTTGAGATGGCCGTAACAGCTTCCCGCCCCCAGCCCCACCCAGTGCGGTTAGGTGTTGTGTTAGTCTGTCCAGGCTACCATAACAAAATACCACAGGCTGGGTGGCTTAAGCAACAAATGTTTATTTTCTCACTGTTCTGAAGGCTAGAAGTCCAAGATCAAGGTGTTGACAGGGTTGGATTCTTCTGCGGGCTCTTTCTTGGCTTGCAGGTGGCCGTCTTCTGGCTGCGTCCTCACACAGCCGTTCCTCTGTGCACGCTCCTGTCTGTGTCCTACTCCTCCTCTTAACAGGACACCAGGCATACAGGATTAGGGTCCAACCATGTGACCTCATTTTGCCTCTTTAAAGGCCCTTTCTCCAAATATAATCACATTCTGAGGTACTGGAGGTCAGTGCGTCAGCACACGAATATGGGGAGACAAAATTTGACCCCAAACAGGTGCGATTTCTCAGTGTCTACAGTGTTCTGTGCTTCCCTGAGACACCGCACACAGCTCACTGATAGGTATGAATATGATACCTGTCTCCCCTACTAATCTGTGAGTGACTCGAGAACAGAAACCGTGCTGATGTTACTATCGAATAGTACAGATCCTGGAAGATGCCAGATGCTCAAGGAATGTTTGTTGAGTATGTGAATTGGGAAGTCAGAAGACCTGACTCCAACCAATCTGTGTTCCACCACAGACAGCAGTTTGATCCCTAGACAAACGGAGATAACAAGTACCTCCCATGGTTTTGGTGAGAATTCAATAAAATACGTTCCTGGCAAAGTGCCTAGCACATAAACAGAGCTCCTTAAATGTTAATTGAATCTGAGGTTGTATCTTCTTCCCAGATATCTATAAAAAACCAATTAATAATAGTGACTGCAAATGGTTAGTAATTAAATTGCTCTATAAAAACAATAATCTTGAGGCATGCTAATCTAGGCTCCATAAATATGTGAAGGATTTGCCATCAACGACAATATTCCATAAATTTTATCTCACAGGTTGAAGCCAATTTCAAATCTAGGTAATTGAAAGCCTCTTAGCCTAGGACTCTTTCTTCTGACATGCCATGTGACACCTTCTTAGGCAAAATGATGAGAAGATTACATGTTTCTTTACCCTCTACGGGAGTGGAATGTTGGGTCTGCTGGATTTTTGTCAGGACATTCTGGGTTTAGGTGCTGCAGAACGTTTTAAAACTTTGATACTATTCAAGGAAAGATTCTGTTCTAGTTTTAATCAAAGAGGCATGCTTGGTGGAGAGAAATCAAGCTCAGGCCACAATAAAAGTCTCTGGAGCCATGGAAACCTATTTGCCCCACAAAGCAGTTATCTACTGCCCCAGTGGTGCCGCATAACAAACCAGCCTGTGCTGCTCACAGCTTCTGCGGTGGAGACAGCTGCCCGTCTGGATCAGTCCCAATTTACCAGTGGGGCCACACTCCCCAAGGCTGCTCCCAGCCAGTGACCAAGCACAGTGGGGTTACTACTGCAGGCCCACCTTGCAGAACAATGACTTTGGCTCAAGAACTGCTCATCAGGCTGGCCGGAACTTTCGTAGAACTGTGCTGCAGCGTGAGACTCTTCTTACCCAATCTTCCCTTCGCAGAAATCAGACCTGCGTCTGGTCCGAAGGTTCTCCCCACCTCTCTCTCCCTCCCCTTTATCCTTTGCAGGCATTTCGTCCAATAAATCTCTTGTACATCTAATTCCATCTTGGCATCTCTTTCTCAGATGACCTGAATGAACACCCCAAAGTTTAATCACTTAAACCAATAACCACTTATTCTTCTTCGTAAGTCTACAGGTTGGATGGGCGGTTGATACTGGCTGGGCTTGCTCATGCATCACAGTCAGATGATGGGTCATGTGGGCACAGAATGGTCTAGGTTGACCTCAACTGGGAGGCTTTGGCCTTGTTGCATGTGATCACTCATCCATGGCTTATGCACATGGCGTTCTCTCAAGAGATAGAGTATAAGTACTCAGGCCTATCAAGATCTGGGTTCGGAACTGACAAAGTCATTCCCACTGCATTCGACTAACTGGTCAATGCAAAAGCCCATCCCAGATTTAAGAGTGAGGAAACAGATCCCACCTCTTGATAGGAAGAACTGCAAAGCCACATTGCAAAAGGTATGGCTATGGCAGGGAGGTAAGAACTGTGGCCATTCCCACTCTCGCAATCAATCTATCGCACCCCATTTCCCTGCTTTATCCCCAAACACAGTGACCATGTCCCTTACTAATAACTCCTTGCCCTTCGGAGAACTGTCTGAGTGTACTTGGCCAATGAGCTTTTCTGGTCTCTTAGCTCGGGCTTGACTGCTCTTCGCAGAGACTGGGATCTCCTGGGCAGAACCTGAAGTCGGTGTGAACCACGCTCAGTGATAAACACGGCCCTCAGAAGCTGCTCCTAGTGTTCTGGTCTTCCTCCTGGGGAACTTGAAAAGGTTTACTCTGAGTGCAATGAGTCTCTTTCCCGTCTGTTCCCTGTCACCCCACATCAGTTTCAGGTCAGGAATGCTAAGAGAAAACAGGCCACATTAGCATTTGAACTCAACCTTCCTTTCCTGAGGAGCAAACTGACAATTAGGAGCAAGACCTGCATCAAAAAAGAGCAACCCAGCGTGAAGCCCGTCTAATTAGTCATATGAACAGAGAGCTTCCCCTCTGCTTCCTCAAGAACATACGCTTGTCAGATCTTATAAGGGAGACTTTGCTCCCTGACATGCTCTTGAAAGGGGACTGGGAACAGGTAGTTTCACATTAATAACATGAGTGTCCCTCTCTGGGCTGCAACATGTTGCTCTAAAAATCACTTTTAGATTTTGGGGGGGGCTGCTTCTTGAGTTGCAAATGAATTTGTGGAAGTGAGACTTCTAATTAAGCCATAAAAATGGACCCGTAACGAAAACCAAGCCCCCTGGCTGTGTTCAAAACCCCGACCTTTTTAATACCTTGTCTCACGTTAATGCAAAACTGAGCAAGATGAAGGATTCAAGATGAAGGCTGGACATAGGCTGCTAATCCTGGGGGCTGGATTGTTTAGGCTTCTGCACTTTATATATATATTTTTTTCCTTAAAAAATTTGAGTGCCACTAAAGGTCACCAGGCCTGTCGTCAGAAAAGATTAGCGAAGATGCCCACACAGCACCTTGCTGAGGCCACTCCAGGGGTTGCAGAAACAGCTCTTGTGCTTTTGAGGGGTCATTGAGACCCATTCCTCCAGGAAGACAAGCTCCGAATGAGTGTGACACGGTGCTTCTGCCTGGACTCTCACAGTGGGACAGCCTGACTTTCCACTGTGCGTCTATGTTTTACTCATTTCAAGGCTCGGGTTTTGGCCAAGCCGTATCTCTCTCTGCGGGCAGCTCCTGACCCAAGCACATTGTGACCACTTGACTATTAATGCAATTTTAGTCCCTTATTTTCTTATTTGGAATTCATGCCCATCGTGTATGAAATGACTCTCTGCTGTAGCCACAGGCACACGGGCACACTTCTAATTTCTCATGACAGCATGCAGTGTCCCATGGTATGAAGAATGAGAGACAACAACAAAAGTGTCGCTACCTCTGTCCTCCTCCACTTTCCCAACTCTCTCTTTCCCAGCTGGATAAAGCGATCCAATTAAGAGTTGCTTCACCAACTCTAATGGCCTTTGTGGGTTAGTTAGCTGCGTTGCAAACTCCTAACCACCCTTCAAGACCTAGGAAGCCTTCCCAGGCACCGTCTCCACAACACCTCCCCCATGCTTCTAGTCCGAGGTACCTTGCGGTGACCATTTCCTTCCACACCAGAGCACCCAGAAGACAGAGCCTCTGTTGTGGCAGCTATGCAGCCCAAGACACCTGAAGGACTCACTGCGTTTGCACAAGGAACGAAAAGAGGGAAACACAGCCACATGTCTACGAGATCTAATCATTGCTACATAGGAACAGAAATCATACACTCTGAAGCTTTGTCGCGCTACCCAATATTTAGTAAAAGGTGGGCCACCATGGGCCTGCCCAGGGAAGTTGAGTTACCCAAGTGCTGAAAGGCAGGGCGGAGTCTCAGGACAGCATTAAACTAGAACTCCAGGACATCAGTGTTGCTCTCTGCACTCCAGCCCTGCTTCCTCACCTGCCCCCAGAGAATGGAGAATGATCCTGGTCTGGGACAGAGCTTCTCACAGAGAAGCCACCCTGCCGGTGCTCTCTCCTGCCATCTGGCTCCAGCCCCACTGCCTTCATAGCCTGTTCTCTCCAGGGTCGCCAATTACCTCGCTAATCTCCAAATCCCATGACTCTTTTCTTTTGAAGCGTTTGCTGCTGGTAGGCACCCTTGACCGTCTTGAAACATTTTCATTCCCTTAATGTGTCCCTCCTCCAGTACCCCTGTCTGTCAAAGGTTTCCCCGGCTCAGGCGATTTTCAGCTTTTGGCTCTTTCAGACTGCCCCCCTGCAGTAACTTGCTTTAAGATACTTCTGTGTGTGATGTACATGCATGCGGTTAGCTAGTGGTCGCAGAAATCTCATCAGGAATTCACACCCCTGGTGAGGGGGGTTGGGTGTGTGTGTGACAAGCACTTCCAATGCTGTTGTTTAAGTTTACATTAGAAAGGGTGCTATTTTGCACAAGGGCTGTTAAAAATCATTTTAAATTTGTGAAAAAAGTGGCGTACAAGATATGTCACGGGCTCCGCTGGGCTTGCAGGAATGAAGTACAATGAGGTCTCTGGCTGACCCCGGTCTGTTTGTCCCTCTGCCCACCCAGCATCCACTCCCGCACACATTTAATAGATGACCAGAAGAGTGGCTGCTCCTGGCATCAACATATCTTTTAGATAAGATACTTGTCAAAGTGCCTAAAAACAGAACAGGGCTTGTAGAAACAGGCCATATAACTGTTTCGCACCTGCTTAATAAAGTAGGTGGTATGAGTCCATCAGAGGCCTTGCTTTCACTGCACCAAACCATCCTATAGAAGGTTGTGGGAGGGCCTTTTCCTACCACTAATCCCCAGAGGCGGCCCCAACACACTGACAACTGCTATTTCTTCCCCTGTTTACGTGGCCTTGCTGCATTCCCACTTTAGCTTGTGGTTCATTTGCACGCAGATGCCCTGATAAACACAAACCCACACTATTTTCCCCCCAACTTTCAAGCTTCTATACATGATAAAGTCATTCATCCCCTCAGCAAGGTACAAACACTGGGAATTGTCTGGACATCAAGCTCTGCATCTTCCCTTTCCCTTCCAAACCTCACCCCGCTCCCCAGAAAAACATCTTGCAACCAAAGCTCTGTTGGCCCTTCTTTGGAAGCTTCTCTCTCATCTGCCCCTTGTGAGGCTGCAAGTCCTCAAATCTAGACCTCCAGAAAACTATCACGTTCCCTGCCCCCTGCACCTGTTCTGTCTGTCCCTCCTTCCACCCCAGCTGGCTCGTCTTAAAACCTGCTAAGTTCACAACTCTCTTTTCCAGCAGGATAAAACTCTCTGTATGAAAGAAGCCCCTTCCTTGATTATCCTGCACCTGACATTTTAGCCTTTTAATGCTTATGTCCTTCTTTTCCCCTGAAATCTCTTTTCATCTCTCTTTACTCGTATAAACCCTATTCATTCATCATTTCCAACTTAATCCCACTTGTGACTTCCCCAGCCTCCTCTGAACTCCTACAATTTAATCACATTCTACTTTTTTACTGCTAGGTGTTCAATCATACATACCCAGGGCAGGAGCAAAGCCCTAGCTTCTTTCATCCCCAGGTCCCTAGCACATTCATAAGTTATTTATTATTCACTCAGCAAACATTTACTGAATACATACGGCATGCTGGTGTATGAGATGCAGCATTCCGGGGTTTGATTTCATATAATTCACTTAATTCCAGATTTATAGAATTAATATTTAGGTTCATATAATTCCTCAAATGCTGGCACTGCACAGCCCTGTTATCTGGAAAACATGTCTTACAGAGTAACGAGTTTCATGCTCTAGGACTGTTATCATTTTCCTCTGCTATTCATCAGACAGAGAGAAGGGAGGGAGTCATTTCATTGCGATGGGTACACAGTGGCCAACTTGTCGCCATGAACTCAAAAGCCGAGCACATTCAGGAGAACTTCCTCAGCACCAATTTTCTCTCGGCAGCATTTGTGGCATTACACTGACTGCCCTGAGAGAGTATTATTCTATGGGTTGTTAAACACAAGGAAGGGAAAAATCATGTCGGAAATTTATCCTGAAGCACAGCTAGTCTACCACATTATTAAATAATATCTTAAAACTACAAAGGACAGTAATAAAAAATTTTAGATACTGGAAAAATATTTTACATGTAATAAATAATAACATAAGCCATAATTATTTTATTAATATTTTAATAATTATAATTGTTAATGGTGACCACTTATTGTCTATGGGATGTCAGGGACTGTATATGTATTACATAATTTGATTCCTCACCACAGCTCTGTGAGGTAAGTCTTAGTATCCTCATTGCACAGGTAAGACAACCGAGGTTCAGGGAGGCTAAGTATAAGTTAGTCACAAAGCTTCCACAGCTAGCAAGAGATGGAGCCAGGATTCACACTCTGTTGTGTCTGACTTCGTGTCCTTTTGAATGTGTTATTATTGTTAATTATTGTGTTTTTACATTATAGCATGAGGATATATTGAATGCGAGGGTGATCTATCTAGAACATTAATTGTCCTGTTAGTAAGATTGATTCATATAAGTAAATTAAATTATCACTTAACACAAGCTTGTTTTATAAAATACCTTTCTTGACTACCAGAGTTGATTTACATAAGAACATTTTAAATGTTATATTATTTATTTATCATGATCATTATATTAAATAAAGCATATCAATCTGCTTTAGGTCACTTTACAGGTCATGAATACAAAAATTGATTCCTTTAATTTATAATATCTCCTTTTCAATTTATTAAATACTTATTGTGGGTTATAGAAGCAAAGTCTGGATCCAAATTGGTAGATTCACTGTGTTATCAAGATTTGTCTTTGAATGATGTTTTTAAAATGTTTATATTGAAATAAAATACACACATAGTAAAGTACATAAATTGGATGTGTATAACTCAATTAATTTTACATGATTATACACCCATGTAATCACTGCCCAGATCAATACATAGAACATTCCTAGCACCTTAGAAGGGTTCTCTGTGCCCTTCACCAATTGATACAACCCCACCTTAACCCCACCTCAAGTAATCCTAGTTGGACTTCTGTTATCATAAAAGCAACAGAAGACTCTTGTCCGACTTTTCATCAGAAACTACAGATTCCAGGAGACAAGAGGGTGACATTGTCATTGATATTCCAATTTCAAATTTTATCCAACGTTCCAATGTCAATGGAATGTTGAATGAAAACAAACCAACCCTACCAACCTAGAATTCTATACTTAGTAAAAATAACCCTCAAAAATAACAATGAAACTGTCACAGCCAAGCAAAGACTAAGAACGGCTAGGACTAAATGTAATATGGTATCCTTGATAGGATTGTGGAACAGAAAAAAGATCAGGTAAAAACTAAAGAAATCTGAATGAAGTATAGACTCTAGTTACTAATAATATATTAATAATGGTTAATTATTTGTAACAAATGTACCATACTAATATAAAAGGAAACTTGAGTACAGTGTATTTGGAAACTCTATTAATTTGCAATTATTCTGTAAATCAAAAAACTGTTCTGAAAACTAAAGTTTATTTTAAAAAAGTAAAGATAAAATAAAGACATTTTGAGACAAACAAAAGCTGAGAAAATTTATCGTCATCAGACTTGAATCATATGAGAATATTCTTTCAATTTTCGAGTATTATGTCTTCTCCGGCTATGCAATCACTGGAAAAATAACCAGATGGGTGAGCCAGTGTGTCCTCTAGGTCACCTCTAAGACTGAGTAGGACCCAAACTCTATTTATCACCTTAGACTTCCATAAACCTCTCACTTTGACCAGTGGACCACAGTGAAATTTTGGGTCCCCAGAAATTAATGTAAACTCTAAGCCAGTGTCCAATAACTTCTGAAAGCTCTTGGTATTATTGTTGTTGTTGTTTTTTCCTCTTCCTGGTGCATTGTCACTAAATTAAATGGTCATAGATAGGTTCCTTTGAGAAAGGTAATATTCTCATTGGCTCACTGACCTAATGCAAGGGCTACTGAGGTAGGAAGGGGCCAAGTTGAAGACCCTGGAACTATCCCTTACTGTCAAAAGAGTAAACCAAAAGTAGTACCACATACTTGCAGGAATTTCAGAGATTAATGCCAACATCAAAGACTTGAAAGACGCAGGGATAATGACCCCTATACATCCCCATTTTAACCTTTTTTTTTTTTTTTGGCCTAAGCAAAGGCTCAAGAGAGAATGACTCCCCTGGGAGAATAATTGAAATTATTGTTAAATTAATAAAAAGGTGTATCAATTACAATAATATTTCCAATATATGTATATTAATATATCTACTGGAAAAATTTAACAGAACGCCTGGCACTTATTATGTGACTAATGATTTGACAAATACTTTTTTTCTATATCAATTAGCAAATTTAGTCAGAATCAGTTAGCTTTCACTTGGTAGGAACAGCAGTATATTTTCACTATTTTTCCTTGGGACTATGTCAACTTTCCTGCTTTCTATCATAATGTTGTCCATGAAGTCTGATCATTTTGACATTCCAGAGAACACCATGCTGCTCAGTCACATCAAAAACACCATCTTGACTGAACCTGGATGCCTTAGTAAGACATATGCATTCTAGCAGGTGGAAAATAAATCCCACAAAAATTCATGGGTCCTGCCACTTTTAGTTGTTCAGGAACATCTTGGTGAGAGACAGTGGAACATCTGGTGAAAATGAAAGACAAATTGATTCACCCTGATCAGTGGTACAATGCTTAGTGAGCTTCTTTACATTTTGAAGGCAATAGTTCCCTCATTTGAATTTGCTGCTGCAAGTCTTTTACTTAGTTACTTGCAAGACTACTAGTTTTGAGAAGGCTCTTTAGTTTGTTCAAGCTGCAGTACAAACCGCTCTGCAACTCACATCTTCTGACCTCACAGATCAAATAGTGCTTTAAGTGTCAATTGCAAATTAGGATGCAATATGGGCCCTTTGGCAAGCCACAATAGAAGGATCCTGTACAGACCTCTAAATTTTAGAATATAGCCATGTTCTGTTCTGCTGATAAGTCTTTTCATTTTGAGAACAGCTTCTGGTTTACTGCTGGGTCCTGAAAGAGACTGAACACTTAAGTGTAGGACACCAAATGACTATGCTACAAGCCACTCACATTGAACTGGAATATTATGTGACCTATTAAGCCATAAATTGAGGTGGGAACAAAAGTAATCCATCATCAGGTGGGAATTATATACATATATATTGGTTTGGGCTTGAGCAGGTCTGGATGGCTCAAGTAAAATGTTTAAGCAAGCAGGTATCTACCTGGACACTTTTTTCAATGCACCACCACTTCTTCTTCAGTCTATTCCTATGGTTTCCTATGACCAGTTGTCACTTGGGCCTGGTTTACATACATATTGGCATGATCAGCTATTTCCACCTGGAAGTTCCAGCTGCCACATTAAAGTTCCACTCTAGAATGGCCTCAGAGACAGTGGAGAAGGGAACTCTCAACAGTACATTTGGTTGTCCACTTTGTCTAGAAGAAGAGATGCCCTGAGCTATGGATCTACTCTTACTCATAGGCAGTGACTAAGTTGTCTAGCTGATGAAAGACTTAGAAAAAATGAAGTTGACTACAGTAGGTACATGGAAGAGGTGGTTGAACTGCCTAAAATGACTATAGATTATATTACCTGGTGATTTTACACATTAACATGGGTAACGGTGGACATGGAAATGACCGATGGGACTTTGTGTCTCCCCTTCATGAGAGGATGAGAGTCTTCAGTTGTATGAATGGTGGAAGCACGAAGTTGATATTGCTTGGGAAATAAATACGGGTAGGAATGTGAGAACAGACACTGAGTAGCAAAAGGTGGAGTGTGCTGGCGGTTTGTTTGCTCTCTGACCTATTTTCCACCTTTTCCCTGCTCTGTTTCAGAAGGGAGCGACTCCGGCAAATTACATTTCCAAGATTCTCTTTATAAATGGACTCTGGTTAGGTCAGCCAACAGTGGGACTGGCGGAAGGTTAAGGCTACCAGAGGAAGCATTTCTCCCCATCTCTCTCCACTCTGTGCAGCATCCCCAGCAGCAACTGCTTGGCAGTGGGTTTCATTGTCATGCAGGTCACTGCCACATGGACCAGCTCCTGATTTCTCCAGTCATCGAAGTGACAGCAGCTTCCTGTTATTGCTGATCTGGGTTGTCTTCCCAATCTCTAATTGGACTTTTTGGCTTTTTCACCCTCTGTGGCAGGATCACCACATCAAATTCCCCCCATTGAGCTATTGCACGAATTCCGTTTTCCTGGCGAGAGCCTCACTGAACCACGTTGCTCTTCAGTGAGCTCCACTCCTCATGCTGTATAGTTGCCTGACTGTGTGCTATGATTCAAGGGCAATATCAAGATCCAAATGTGTCATTAGATTAAATTATTATATATTGACATTTTGCCTCTCACATCTCTATCAAAGCTAATGAAATGCATGCCCACCAGGCTTTCTTGGTCAAGTTCTCTCTAATTAAAAGATTTTATCATCTACTTCTCTGCCATTTCCTCTCCCTGTTAGAACCTGTATAAGTTATCCTTTGCTGTGTAACAAATTACCCCAAAATTTAGCAGTTTAAAATAATTTCATACCATGTACAAGGGCCAAGAATCTGTAATCAGTTGTCCTGAGTCATTCTAGTCCAAGATTTCTCATGAGGCTGTAGTCAAGCTGATTGGCAAACTTGAAATCATTCTAGAAGCTTGACTTGGACTCAGGATCTGCTTCTAAGCCAGGCTATTGGCAAGAGATTTCAGTTTCTAGCCACATGGGCCTCTACATAGAGCTGCTCATAACATGACAGATTGTTTCCCCCAGAGCGAGAGATGGGGTGGGAAGTGAAAGCTTCAGTATTTTATAACCTAATGTTGGAAGGGACACACCATCACCTCTACTGCATTCTTTTCATCACACAAGCCAATCTTGGTATAATATGTGTGTGTTGGGGGGAGCACACCAGGAAATTGGTTCACTGTGGGCCATCTGGGAGGCTAGCTACCACAGAATCTATGGTCAGTCATCAAGAAAGATCAGTCTTGGTCCAGTGCGGTGGCTCACATCGTAATCTCAGCACTTTGGGAAGATGAGGTGGGAAGATCCCTTGAGCCCAGGAGTTTAAGACCAGGCTGGGCAATACTTGGGAGGCTGAGGCAGGAGGATCACTTGAGCCTGCGGTTTTGAGGTTGTAGTGAGCTATGATGACGCCACTGCACACTCTAGCCTGGGTGACAGAGCAAGACCCTGTCTCTAAAAAAAAAAAAAAAAAGAAAGAGAAAGAAAGCTCAATCTCCAAACCTTTCTGACATTATATATAATTTTTGATATAAGGAAAGCTGAGGCTAGGAGGGAAAAGAAGAGAGTGGAACATAATTGGATGTTCAAATAATCATGTAAATGCTGTTAACTAAAGTCTCAATAAACCTATTGCAAACTTCCAAAATATCTTCTGTTAGAATTTATAATTTTCAAAGAGGAATTTTGTGTCTATTATTTCATTTGTGCTTCATGAAACTACCATGAACTTTACTACAACTGATTTAAAAGATACCACGAAGGCTGGGCAGATATCTTTCCTACCTCTTGCAGATGAAATACACTCAGGCTTACATGCTTGCTCTAAGGAGCCAGGAAAATTCTGGTTTTCTGATTCCTAATCTGGCGGCCTCTTTACTACACTTTGCTACTTTATCTTTGAAATGTAAACAGATTCCAAATTTGTTTGGTTTTTGTTTTATAACAACACCCTGGGAAGGAGCCTAGGTGGTTATTTTTACTGGTGTAAAATCACTAATGTAAAATAAGACATGTAATTGGCCTCATGGGTTCTTTTTACAAAGCAATAGTTAAAGTGGTTATCTCCCTTTTAAGAGGGCCAGTCTGTGTATTTAGCAAATCCACATAATTTATTCTAAGAGGTCTAAGGGGATTTTCATTTTCAGGTTTCTTTTATTCTGCAGCCTTTTAAGCTAGCAGGCTAATTATTCTGCATTACAGTGAGCATCCAGTCAGGAGTGTAAGGCTCTCTGTGCTCACCACTCTCAACCCTGAAGTGTGTGAGTGTAGTGTGTGTGTGTGTGTGTGTGTGTGTTGGTTTCATTTTTGTAGGTGAATATTACTTTTTCTCTACCACCATAACTTAGTTAAATAAGAGTTTGCTCAAGAACATTCAAGATAGTCCTCCCTTTCCAAACAAAAACTATCATTATTAAATTTCATCTACTTAATTTTCTCTTTTCCCAAGAAATTCTGCTAATTGAAATGAAAACAAAAATGCCCATCAAGGTCCAATTTGAAGCAATCAGAACCTCGATAAATTATAGATTAGTAATTCCTCTAGATGCTCTAAACTATGCAGCCTCTAAATGAAATGTTTGCTTCCACCCACCTCTTCATTCCCCAGTGTCTCAAATCTCTCCTGTAAGAAGCAGACGGTACTGAGTCCTTGCTTGTATGATCAAGTGCACAGACTGAATGAGAAAGCTGGCTCTGAGTTATTAGCAAGCACAAAAAAGAAGAAAACAGGTAGCGCTTTTCCACTCACGTGAAACACAGTGTCATGAATGTGGTTTGAACTGTGTCTGACATATCGCATGTCACAATGCAGATTTCCCACTCAATTAGGGCCCAGTGTGTTCAATTCTCTGTCGTTCGGGGCTCTTAGGTTGTCTACTTCTTGTTGTAACTGGAACCAGGTTTTGACTCACATTTTGTAAGCCCCAAATCCCATGTCTGGTAAAGGCTCTCCATTCCTCTTTTCTTTCTTAGCTCTAATATGAAAGTTGCATATTTTTGAAAGATTAATTCTTCCGAAGTTTACTAAAGTTGGAAATAAAGATCAAAAATTCAAGATGGAGGGCTACTGAGGAAAGGAAAGAATGGAGGGAGGAAGGAAAGAGGAATGACACAGTAAAAGTAATGAAGTCATATAGGAAAGATTGGTTTGCTACTATATGGAAAATATAAAATCCAATCCCTGCTCTTTAAACCTGTCTGCACATTAATAAATCTGGCAGATCATAAATGCACAATTGAAATGGGAAAGACCGAGCGGGTGCCAGGGTGCTTGCAATCAACATGCCTAAATCACTGCCTTCGTGTAAAATCAAGATGCTATAAGCAGCATTCACTCCCTGGAGATTAAACAAAAAATAAACAATTCTTCCACCATAATAACTAGATAATTAATGCCTTTTAAAAATATGCTATTAATTCTTTGTTGAACAAAAAGCCATCAAAATCCCATCAGAACCAACTGACCGATACCCTCAATGAATTTGTCACTGAATCTGTATTAAAGCATCTAGATCAATGGTTCTCAAAAAGAAACACAGAAGAGCTTATTTAACATGCAGAGTCCCACCCTTCTGCAAAAATTATTCTAATTCAACAAGTGGGGATGGGGCCAGAAAGGAGTTCCTTTGAGGCTTTTGATAATAGGATGTTGGGAGAATGACTGTAAAATCCTACAAATGTGGTCCATGGACCAACGACAACAGCATCACCTTGAAACCTGTTGCAATGCTGAATCTCTGGACTGACCCAGACATAGAGAATCATAGTTGGCATTTTAACAAGATCCCCAGGTGCTTTCTATGCAAATTAAAATTTAAGAAGTACCATTCTAGAGTAAGAATCAGCAAAGTTTTTCTGTAAAAGACCAACTAGTAAACATTTTAGGCTTTGTAGGCCACATGATCTCCGTCACAGCTACTCAACTTTGCCACTGGAGTACAAAAGCAGCCAACAAAACAAGGATCTGCAAAGTATGGCCCACGGGCCAAATCTGGGCAGTCACCTGTTTTTGCACAGCCTACTAGCCAAAAAAGGTTTCCACATTTTTGAATGGTTGAAAAAACATCAAAAGAAGAATAGTATTTTGTGATATTTGAAAATTATATAAAATTCAAATTTTAGTGTCCACAAATGAAATTTGATCAGAACACAGCCACGTTCATTTGTTTGCATATTGTCTGTGGCTGCTTTTATGCTACGAAGGCAGAGGTAAATAATTGTGGCAGAAACCATATGGCCTGTAACATCTAAATATTTACTATATGACCCTTTACAAAAAAAATTTTGCCAACCCCTCCAATAAAACTTTATTTGTGGACACTGCAATTTGAATTTCACATAATCTCCCATGGCAAAAAGTATTATTCTTCTGGTTTCTTTCTAACCATTTGAAAAAGTAAAAAACATTTTTAGCTCTTGAGATTTACAAAAATAGGCAACATCTGAAGCAACCTGTGTTCTACAGATGTTCATTTGGAAAACACAGTCCAGGTTTCCTGAAAAGAGCAAAAAAAAAAAAACTTAAGCAAGGTTTCTCAAGCTTGGATATAGTTATGACCTCTCAGAGCTGCAGATTCTTTTAAAATGAATTTGACATTAGATGATCTCTAAGAGCCCTTCTTGGCACAGACATTTTATATTCCTACCACATCCCCCACTTTGTTTTCACTCAGCTTCCTCAATTCCTCTCCCGCTAGCATGGGGCCATTTAGATTGTTCCATAAGGAAATAAGTTTTGAAGGGCAGGATCTACTGGTGACACATCTTCACTGACTGCCACTTTACGGTCATTGTGGGGATTTTTGAAAGAATGAGCATCATATCTGTTGCTCCAGTCTTTGTTTCAAAAGCTGGAAATTAACTACTTTGGCGGGTAAAGACATTCCCTCCTGCCTTTCCCACCTCCCTGGCACACACTGGTGAGCCACCGTGGATGTTCTCCCCACAACCACTGTCTCCTCTCTTGTCAATAGTAATCTCATTTTTCCTTAATGAATTCACCTCTTGTCTGGTCTCAGTCATGTGGTTTGGAGGACTTCCTCTATCCCAGATTCTAGGGGTGGGCACTGATTTGATTTGAGCTCAAATCAGGGCCAATGAGATGTAAAGAGATATTTTGGGGCTCCTTTCTCTGCAGGTGCCACTGAAGGAGACAGACTGTTTTCTAATGGGTGCAAACAAGAAAGAATGTGGTCATGAGGCTTGCTGAAGTCATCTTGTGATCCCAGAGGGAAGCCTGACAATAATAGCACCAACTCCAAGAAGTCAGAGATGAGAAATAGAGAGGATTTCCCTTGAACCTTGGATCACACCTCAGCGGAAGCTATCCCTAAACTATTTAAGTGGATGGGCCAACACATTCCTTTTATTATTCAAATCAGATTGAAAGAATTTCCCATTATTCACGACATAGAATCCTAATTAATGCATACATTATTTTAACCCATCCCCTTCCCTTAAAAATTTTATTTCAAATACTAATATTTTATCTGGTTATGTGGAAATGTTGCCCCATTCCCTCCCCTACAAAAGAGTAAATCAATCATGCAAGTCTGTCAACTTTAAAGTCCAAAGATGACTACTGTGCCACCTAGATGGCAAGGAGCTCTTCCAGAAGTCGAATCCTTGAAGACAAACAAGGACAAGGCTTCAGGTCTTCTTTTCTGCTTAAGGCCAAATGAAGCCCAGGTGCAAAATTCAGTTTCAGTTCTCAGAGCAGTCGTGTAGTCTTCCTAATCATCACTAAGAAGCCCAGTATGTGTGTGCCACCACTCAGGAAAGGGACAGTTGCATAAAACAGGAAATCAAAGATAGATAATGAAAGGGCTTCCCTCTCCCAGGGAGAGCTCTTCTTGAAGGGCTCATGTCAAGCATCGATTTCCAGTGACGGTTCAAAGACCTGACCAGCAGCCTGACTTGGGGCATGCCACTTTCTTACCTAGGCCTCAATTTTCAATCTCCTCATCCATAAGATGGGGGAAGAGGTCGATTTTAGTGACCTTTCTCACCTTTTTAAACATTCTGAAATGTCTTAGCCCCCGTTCTATACTAATACAAGTGAAGGATGGTCATTTCGAACAGTGACCTCTATGTAATGTGTGTATGTGGGAGGTGGGTGGTGTTGGTGGTAATTTTTCTTTTCTCCAGTTGCACCCTTAAGAGAAACTACGTATCAGAACCAGAAGCCACCCTTTTGGATTAAGGGTGTGGTAAAAAATTATGAAAGTTCCAGGTTTCAATGTAGGATTTTTTTGACTCATCATAGATCATTTTTCGGAGGAGGTGGGAAGTTCTTGTTTCTCTTTTTCTCTAGCCAAATCCAAGCTAAATGTGGCCAGTAGGAAGCTTGTAGTACCATGAGGAATACTAGGAGTTCAGCAGCCTCTTGGAGTGCTTGGCTTAAATATATATTCCCTCCACTCCCCCCCCACCTTAACTCCAGGGGCCCCCAAGTCTGTTGGCCGCTGGGTGGAGCCAAGAAATACACCAAAGTCTTAGGTTCTTCAGATTCAGGTAGACCTTGAATCACACATTGAAAAATCACTGTCCTAGGCCGGGAGCGGTGGCTCATGCCTGTAATCCTAGCACTCTGGGAGGCCGAGGTGGGCGGATTGTTCTGAGCTCAGGAGTTCGAGATCAGCCTGAGCAAGAGCGAGACCCCATCTCTACCAAAAATAGAAAGAAATTAATTGGACAGCTAAAAATATATATAGAAAAAATTAGCCGGGCATGGTGGCACATGCCTGTAGT
>CAUYSK010035978.1:0-15081 GCA_963575035.1 Avahi laniger
GGGGCGAATCTACAACTAAAGGACACGGGGAGCACTAAAGGGAGGGAAGGGCACACCTTTAACCTGCATTTGGGTGAGGCAAAGACATAAAGTGTAACTAGAATGTTTGTACCCTCACAATACCTTGGAATAATAATAAAATAAATAAATAAATAAATAAACTTTGGTTTGGGATTCAGTCAGTTATTTCCCTAGCCATGACTCAAATTGTGATTCATTTCGCCTTCCCGTGGGGGCTGTGGGCATCTCTGCGGCATCTTTTCCTTGCAGGCATCTACTGTCAGTGAATGCTGTCACCAGATTGTTCTGCTTGGAGCATTTGTGTGTATCAGTCTTGCCGGAGGCCCGAGTTTTACACTCTGCTCAAGAGAGAATGGGCTGAGATAGACAGACAGCACCGTCACCCAAGTAGAGCCAATATTTTCTTCCATAGGACTCCAAGCGGCAGGAGTTCTGGCATCTGGAGTCTCTGCCATCACATTAGAAATCCAAGGTCTGGGTGTCACCAATTCAGGCTTTTTGCCTAGGCTTGAAAGTGTCTGGAGGCAACAAGCATATGCAGGTTTGGGTGTTACGGCAAGTGTAACAGTGACCGGTCCCAGGGGAATAACCGAGCGGCATGCAGAGTTGGAGAGTCATTATTTAATCTCTTAATGTCAGAGGGCTCGGAGGAGACAAGTCTCCAAATTCTGAGCACCTCTTCCGGGTTTTTGTCAGGTTTTATACTTTTTTGGGGGAGTTAGTCTTATCCAATAACACACACAAGCATAAAAGTTAACCAA
Source organism: Avahi laniger (assembly GCA_963575035.1). NCBI lineage: Eukaryota > Metazoa > Chordata > Mammalia > Primates > Indriidae > Avahi > Avahi laniger. The sequence continues at coordinate 783 of CAUYSK010035978.1, forward strand.
TTAGTAAAAGGATTAAAAGTTAGCCAATTAATAGCAGCTTTTATATGCAGTACAGTTATGATAGGCTTATAACAAGCGGTATAGTTATGATAGGTTTACAACAAGCAGTACAGTCATGACAGGCTTATAACTCTGCTTAATTGTTTTGTGGTTTCCGCTAGCTGGTGCATATTCTACCTACTTGCTCTACTTAGCTGCTTTGCGATTGTAAGCAGAATTGGCATGGAAATTCCCCAACATGGGGGCAGGATGTGTTAGGGTGGATGCAAGGATTTGCCAGGCCGACAAGTCAGAGCAGCAGGCTGGGTCCCGCCCAGAGACTGTAAGTGCTGGGACAGCTGCCCCTGAGCTGCAGACAAGACGGACAAGACTTCCAGCCAAGCAGCTGGGCACACAGAGGGAGAAGCAGGTTAGTGAAAGGAGGATATAGTAGTTTCCTGCGGCTGCTGTGACAAATGGCCATAAATGAGGGGCTTAAACAACAGGAATTTATTCTCTCACCGTTCTGGAAGCTGGAAGTTTGAAATTAAGGTGTCAGCAAGGCCATGTTCCCTCCAAAGGCTCTGGGAGAGAATCCTACCTGCCTTTGTCAGTTTCTGGTGGCTCCCAGAGTTCCTTGGCTTGTGGCCACATCACTCCACTCTCTTCCTCTGCGGTCACATTGCCTCCCTGTTCTGTGTCTCTATCAAAACTGACTGCCTTGGCCTCTTTCTTTCTTAAGGATACAAGTGATAGCTTTTAGGACCCATCCTACAATCCAGGATAGGCTTCTCCTCTTAAGAGCTTTACATCTTAATTAGATCTTTTGCCATATAAGGCAATATTCACAGGAACCGTGGATTGGACATGAACATATCTATTTTGGAGGCCCCCATTCAGCCTGGTATACAGAGGGAGTCTCTAATCGCATTGACCAAATACCAACACGAAGGAGGCTGCAGATGGGGACATAACTGATTTAACATGGCTCTTTTTCAAGTGCACATTTTGTGTAGTACTTTCTAATCTCAAATATAACTTAATTTTCGGGAAATAATCACTGCATTGTATTTGGTAAGGACAATAGTCAGGTGGGGGAAAAAACTGTCGTGGTGCTTTATTGAAGGTTCTGACGCCCTTAGCCATCTTTTAAATCATTCTCTGCATCAGTATGCATTCCCGAATTGTAAGATTTGTTGAATCTTATCAGTAGCTACGGAGCATCTTTATTTAATAACAACCCAACCAGTTACACGTTTAAACAATTCCATGTATTTGTGGCTTGTTAAAAATGGGTGTCAGTGTTTTAGTTTTGTTCTTAGTTGTAGCAGCTTGGACTTTTTTAGTTAGCCAGTAAAGATCACAACTTGTCAAAAACCAGGTTCAAGAAGATGGCGATTTGCTTTTGTGTAAATTTTATCTCCCAAGCCACACCAATTTCTTCTTTGAAAAAAGCATTTGATCATAGATGTATGACTTGGTTACTCAGATAGCTTATATTTAAAAGTATTATTTTTTTAAGAAAACATTCTGTGTCTTTGTTTTTGCTTCAACCTTCCAAATTTTAAAGCAAGATAAACATGTTTCATTAGTGTTTAATTTTTTAAAAAATATTTATTGTACTCTATTAGCTTCAGATTTTTTTTTAAAAGCCCTTTAATACATATGTTGTTTAAAAGTTCCCAAAGCACACTAGCAAAGTCAGAATGGGTATTATCCCATTTTACTGGTGAGAAGACAGAGTCCCGGAGGCCACAGGTTAGGGACCTCCCTTATTAGTGGCAGAGCTGGGACTAGAATTCAGGTCTCCTAAGTCCTAAGCCAGCGACACAGATGGCACAGGGCTTCTGCTATGTCATCTCAACCTTATGTAAGATTCTGAGGTTTTGGAAACACCGCAGAGACTTCACTGTTGGCCATTTGCAGGGGTAAAAAAAAAAAGCAGAGAAATCTTCCTAAGTATTGACTTTATTATTTTTATTTTTTTAAAAAACAACTTTTCTATTTGGTTCCAACAGTGACAGGATCTTTCCTCTCTGGATCTCAATTAATGACTACATTTCCCAACCCCAGATAAATGTCTTCTCTGGGCCTGTTTCCTCTTCCACTGTCCCCCTGGGTGTGCGTGTGAGACAGGGCACACGAATTGTGGGACTGATGTCCTCTGGGGATCTTTGAGAAGTCCACACTGTTGCAGAGCATGCATTTCCCTGCACAGGTCGATCTGGGGTGAATTATTAGCTCCATGCTGACTTGTAAGTGGAAATCTATATCTTGTCTAGTTCTGCTCTCTGCAACCCTTGTCGTCTTACCTTGTGAATATTGACTGCATTTAAACAGGCTTTTTGCCCAAGGCCTGGTCAAGGCACCAGTTAGATGTTAACTCTAATGCCGCTTGCATAAGACTATATATGATTATGGTTATGGAACTGGTTCCAACATGCAGCCCTTTTTGGAAAAAAAAGATGCTTTATCCTGAATAATTTACTGGAGATCCCTTTCTAGCACAAAAACAAGAGCAGAGTGAGCTCATCGAGATGAAACAGCAATTCATCAGGAGAACGTAACTTGTCATTCCCCTGGTCCCATTCTGTCTCCTCTTATATGCTCAATTTTTGCTTAATGAAATAAATTGCTTGTGGTGGGGGGGCAGTGGAGGGGAGGTTTTTCAGGCAATGTTCTGAATTTCCAACAAGGAAGGTTGAGCCGCATGATTTATTTTGATAAAACAAATGGCTGAACAGATACAGGATGGGTATGGGACGACTTCACTCATTTGGCATCTTTGTACTTACTCTGTTTTTGTGAACCCTAAAAAGCAAACTCTTTTTTAAAAAGTTCATTTAAAAAATAGCCAAATGTGGTTTTACAACTTTCCTATTTATTTTTAATTTAGAAAGATTAAAGATTAAGAAAATATATAGAATAATTTGACAAATAATAATGTACCTACCACCCATAATGAACAAATACAGATCTTATCATAATGGTTTTAGATATTTACAAAACAAAACAAAACAAAACAAAAAGTAAGTTTGAAGTCCCATCTATATCTATCTCCAATGTCATTCCTCTTTCTCCATGAGCAAACATTGTCACACTTTGGAGAGTGTCCTTGTACTTCATGTTTATATAATCACTATATAGATTGCTTTGTGTGTTTTTAAATTTACATAGATGTTATTACAATGTACCTACTGGATATACCTTTCTGCAGCTCTTTTTTTTAATTCATGGTTTCATTTTTAGTGGCTATCCATGTTCATGTATGTCAATTTAGTTAATTTGTTTTAACAGTTTTATGTATGGATATATCCAAATTTATTTAAACACCCATTTATAATAAAAATTAAGTTCTTTCTAATTTATTACTGTTATTAACAAGGCTCCTAAAAAAATCCTTATGCATATCTCCTTGAGTGACCATGAGAAAATTTCATTAGGATAAACCTAGAAGTAATTACTAGGCTTAAGTTTTACCAGACATGGCCAAATTGCTCTTCCAAGGGGCTGTGTTATAGCGCAGCGCCATACCCTGCCCCCAAGCAAGGCTTAAAATTTCCACTTAATGTTTCATCACATTCTCACCAACGTTTGATGTTGTATAATTTTATCTCATTGTTTTACTTTGCACTTCTCTTATTCACCAGTGAGGATGAGGATCAGCTGTGTTTCATATGTTTACTGTGCATTTGGGGATATCCCTTCTTTGTGAATTGCATTTTCCTGTCCTTTGCCTCTGTTTGTATTTGTTTTGTCTTTACCTTCATGATTTACAGAAACTCTGGATATTAATTTCCATTGGTTATATGAACTGCACACATTTCCTCCAGATCTTTTGCTTTTAGTTTTGCCCAAAGTATTATTCAAAAAATTTAAATTTTGATCTTTTTAATCTATGATTTTTTTTTTGTTTAAAAAAATTGGTAGAAATCTCTACTGTAGGTCATAAAATTATTTTGCAATATTTTCTTCTAATGATTTAAAAGTTATTTCTTATGTTTATATCTTGGATCTTCTAGAATTAATTTGCTTACTTGTTTATTTATTTTTGGCATGGCGTGAGCTGCTGCTCTAGCTCTGGACAGCCTCTTCTCTCGGACTTTTTGCTGTGGGTCAGAAATAATGCTCTTGTTTAAGTCACTATTGGTTGGACTTTCTATTACTTATAGCCTAATACATTCCAACTGCTATACTTATTCTCTCTTTACTCCCTTTAGAACTCCCCTTATGTGTATCTTGGAGCTTATAGGTTATTTTTTTTTTCATTTTTCTTTTCTTTTCTATTATTTATTTATTTATTTTTTGCTTCTTGCTTCATTTTGGAATATTGCCCTAGCTGTATATTCATTTCATTTCACTTATTCTCTCTTTTTTTTTTGAGACAGAGAATCGCTCTGTTGCCCAGGCTAGAGTGCTGTGGCGTCAGCCTAGCTCACAGCAGCCTCAAACTACTGAGCTCAAGAGATCCTCCTACCTCACCATCCCAAGTAGCTGGGACTATAGGCACATGCCTCTATTTTTAGTAAAGATGGGGTCTCACTCTTGCTCAGGCTGGTCTTGAACTCCTGACCTCAAGCGATCCTTCCACTTTGGCCTCCCAGAGTGCTAGGATTGCAGGCGTGAGCCACCATGCCCAGCCCACCAATTCTCTTTAGCTGGCTCTAATCCTCTGTTTAACCTACCCATAGAATAGTTTTCCCTAATCATTTTTTTTTTTTGCTTTTATAATTTCTATTAGCATCTTTTTGAAATTTGCCCTTTTTTTGGTTTTCATTATGTCTTTTTCATGCCTGATAGACTCTGTTTCTTTCTTCATGTGGGTATACTTCAAGTAAACTTACTTTAAAGTTCCACTCATATTGATTTATTGTTTATGGTCCTTTGGGTGTGGCTGTTTTTTGTGGTTGCTGATGTCTTACATCATTTGATTTCTCCAACTGCTGTCTGGACTGTATCTTCAGCATGAACTATTTTTCACACTGGTGGCACGTATTTGAGCTTGCAGATGCTTTCCTCTGGGAATTTTCACAGTTGCTTCTGTTGGGGCCATAAAAGAATTCTCAGAACCAAACTTTTACATTTGTATCTAGTCTCAAGGTTTTTGCCTCTTGTAGACAGTTTAAGAATTCTGATCTCATAATCTCAGGCAGGGCATGTTGAGGGATTCTGTTTCTTAAGGGCCATGGACTTGGGCCAGTGGAAAAGTTTTTCTGATTCCACTTTAAGATCAGGAAAGGCATTTACTGGCTCCTGGCTCCTGTTAAGGGGTTCAGTTCCAGCTCCTGCGCCAAACGAGGAGCCTTGGCCTGAACTCTGTCCTCCATGGAGACTTTTAAACCTCTACGTGCAAGGCACATATGCAAGACACGATTCTTCTTCAGTAACTCTTACAGCTGCACAGTTTCAATTTCTACTCATTGCAACGTTTCTGGGAAGTGGGGGGTTTTCATTAGCTATGTACTTTGAATTTTGTGAACACCATGTACATTATGCAGTATTTCTGTGTGCTTTGAAAGGGAAGGGGGCTTCCTGCATGAGTGCAATCTGCCATCCTGACCTGGAATCTCTTCCATTTCCTTATCAGCGGCTTCCAAGTCACACATGGGTTGTGCCCTAAATATTCATTTGTAAGTTACCAATTTTGAGGTCAGAATATGTTTTCCCCAGATAAAGAATGTGGTATGGTGATTAAATGAGTGATAGTGCAAGCTTCAGTACTTGAGAGGTTTGGGTTCCATTAGCAGAAATTCAGGTAGCTTCAGGATGTACTCGTCCCCATTCAAAATCTAGCTTTCAGGCTGGCAGGTTCAGAAATGTGATTTATCTACACACCAGTTGTAGATCCATCTCTCAGAAAAGGACCCATTCAGATAGCAGAGTCTGATGTGTAAAACCAGAATGCCAATTTAAAAATTTATCACGAGCGCTATAACTGTTAAGGGAATTGACACTTAAGAGACCCCTACATCACATTCTCTCCCTGGAGGCGAGCTCTGTGGGAAGCCTCCAATCAGGAGGTCTCCTGTTGAGCACAGAATCTAAGCAAAGAGGTTTTTAATTATGTGATCTTGAAAGTTGAATGGCCTCAGGATCTGACAACTTGCTGAGTTCATGTCTGTCATAGGGGGCTCTTTTGCCTGTGGGACCATCACAGTCAAAGCCCATTTGACGAGGCATCCCACCCTCTGGACAGAGCTTGGGCAGACTCCACCAACATTTGTTTCTCTGCACATCTTGGATCAAGGCTGGGAGTATTGCAGGGTACCCTGGGTTGGTACTTGTCTTCGGGATGCCAGACCTGTCTTCAGGCAACTGGAGGATGGTTTTCCCTGAGAGAGCTCCCTGCACTCTCTGCACATCTTTAGGTCCAGTGTCTTCAAAGCCTGACGAATGTGAAGGACTTCTTGACAAGTCTTGTGCTTTCAGGACACACGGAAGCTCCCATTCGCCACTGGGGTAGGGCTGTACTGTGGTTTAGTGTTGAGGATTGAGACCACCTGCATACACAGAGCTCAACGATCTGTACTGAGAACTGACACCACCTGCGTGTCAATATGACTTTATTACATTGGTCCAGGAAATCCTTGCTCAGAAAAATAGGACTGTAAATCAATAAATATCTTCACTGTCTAGATCAGAAAATTTTTGAAAATGAATTTATTCAAGCAAAAGTTTGTTCCTCTGGGCAAATATTAATAGCTCACTGATCAAACAGCTGTAGACTTACCCAGACTGTGTCCATCAATCTTAAACGAATATGGCTTGAATTTCGCCCAATGCCAATAGCTAACCATGGTGAGAGACCCACCTTAAGCCACTTGAGCCCAGACCTCAAATCTTATAAATACTTCCTTCTGCGATGCTTCTAAGACTCTGTTAAGTGAAGCTCTCTTTGACTGCAGTAGATTAGTAAACCTAGTTTTACTTCATCAGTCAGTAATTGTGGTGGTCTTTCAGGGCAGTCTGCCCTTAGCAAGGTGGCTGCAGGAAGGCAGAGTGCTGTGTCTCCCTTTACTGTCCTGCTATCCATTGCTCAGTTGGTTTCTTTGGACTTGTGGGCAACTGTTGCCTGGGGCCGGGGAGATGCTGTGTTTGCTAATGGTCCTGCCCCTCTGGTTGTGTTGGACCATCTTTGGTGACTTCCGTTTTCTTTCACCCACGGGACTTTTGGTTGATCCTTAGCCCTCACATTTCTGGTCATCTGGTTCACAGAGCTGCATAGTAAGCACCTGGAGATCACAAACATGTCTGTGACTCCTGGCTTGTGACGGAGAAGGGCAAAAACCATTGGCTCAGAGGTTCTAAAGCATTGAAACATGAGGATCTGGATTCGGGTGTGTTGGGTAACTCAGAGGAGTGTCTGAAAACTGGAATAATGGAGCATGAGATGGGGGGGGGAAGCAGTGGGCAAGACTGGGGCAACCCTAAGGCTTTTGAAACCCTGATGAAGACAGCTTGAAAAGGAAGTAGACTGAGCCTGCCGTAGCCTCCTGCTGCTCTCCGCACTCAGATTTTGAGAATAGGACTGATGTAACATTGTGGTGTGACTGTCTCACCAGGGCCTTAGGGTCAGACCATTCCACTATGGATGGGGTCGAACTTCCTTTGAAGGGAATAGATGGTCCTACCGTCAATCATCCTGGGAAGACATCAGCTCTGGGCAGGAAGTGAGGACTCTGAAGGTGGACCCAGATTTCTTCAGAAGGAGAAAGTGTCCTTCTTGGTATAGGGATAGAAGTGAGCTTGGCCGGAACTCCAGGGTATGGGGCCTCCAGTGCATTTCCACTGATGGGGGCGAGTGCCCCGGGCTCACATGATAGCAGGCTGGGGACAGGTCGGGATGGCTCTGGATGCTCACAGTAAGCCACTCTGTGTCGCTTTCCCTTTATATTGTCCCCAAGCCTTCCCTGAAGTCTCATAAAGGCCTAGTCTCAGCTTTGCTGTGGAAGGTTCCCCAAGAGCCTCTCCCATACGCTAGAGGAAGTGGCAAAATGGAAGGGGCAGGGTCCCCCCACCCAAGGCTACAGTGCAGACAGCAGCCGCTGTACTGGGAGGTCAACTGTGTCCAGCAATCTCAGGAGGGTCGTTGGCAGCACAGGCAGGAGCGAAGGGCCTTGTGCACTCACAGCTGGATCATTGCGGAGTGGTGAGGTCTGAGACGTGAGTAGCTGGGTGAAGGGGACTGAGGAGGGAACTGGAAGTTGTTGGCATGCTGAGCATGGGGCTAGAAGCCAAGAGAGATAGCTCTTCTGTCTCCTTTCTTTTCCTTTTTATGTCCCTCCATCCCTCCACCATACTCTTTCCACTGCTACCAACAGTTGGACTGATGGCCAGTCATGAACTTGGCAGGTGTTGGCCACCCCTTTTGTAGATACCCTACAGTGCATGGGATTTTCCTTCTCAGTCTTGAAGAAAAGCTCTCAAGACCATCTTTGCTGTTGGTATCAAGCCAGGCCGATTCAGAATTGGCTATCTGCCAAATATTCTCTTCTGCTGTTGCCTGTTGGCTGAACCCTGACTGCTCAGGGTGGCATCGTTCCTAGGCAAACGCTTAATTTCTCAGCCTCCCTTGTCTGACCGATGAGACAGAGGTGGAAATCTGCTGGGAGTGTCACTCTTTGTCTTTGTCCTTGGCCTTCTTTCTGTCTTGAAATGATTAAGATAAAGTGTTTGACTTCAAATCTGAATTTTCACTGCTCTTGCAGGCACACTCATATATTCAAGAAATGTTTATTAAGTGTCTATGAATGTCAAGTACAGTGCAAGGTGCCAGTGAATGAAGCTTATACCATCCCTGCTCTTCTGAAATTTATGTTTCTAGTTAGAGAAGCAAACCAGCCAAGTACTTAAACAAACAATAAGAGAATATTAGCTAGTATATGAGTTTGCTAGACTTGCCTTAACAACGTACCACAAACTGGGTGGCTTAAACAAGAGAAATTTATTTTCTCACATTTCTAGAGGCTAGAAGTTTAAGATCAAGGTGTCAGCAGGGCTGGTGTCATATGACCTTGGCTTGCAGATGGCTGTCTCCTCTCTGTAAATTCACATGGTCTCCCCCCTCCAAATTTCCTCTTCTTGTAAGGACACTAGTCATGTTGGATTAGGGCCCATACTAATGACCTCGTTTTAACTTAATTACCTCTTTAAAGACCCTATCTCCAAATACAATCATTCTGAGGTCCTAGGGGTTAAGGACTTAAGCATATAAATTTTGCGGGGACGTGACAGCTAGCAGTAAGCCAGGGAGGGGTTGGTGGATACTGGCCGTGGGTGGTCAGTGAAGGCTTTTCTAAAAAGACATGTATTTGAATGTCTGGAAAGAAAAGAAGAGGGTAGCTGTAGAAACACAGTTGACACTCTAGAACAGGGCAGATTCTGAAGGCCAGAATTCCTTCTGTGTGTTCAAGGATCAGAGAAATGGCTGTTGAGACTGGGGGTGCTGAGGACAGTTGTGGTTTTGTGAGCCAGGCACCATGACGGAGAAGGTACGAGGGGCTTTGACAAAATGGATTAGAGAGTGGATACGTCTGCCTGGGTCATTGATTTTGCAGGTCATTCAGGTCTCCTGGGGACTCTCCTGAACCACATTTAAAAGTTCAGGCCATGCTGGCTGCGTCTGCCTCTTTTCTACACTGCACCCCAAGATCTACTTGCCAGGTGGGTCCCACGCCAGACCAGGTCCCTGCTGGCCCTTTCTCAACATGGGTTAGAGAAGAGCTCTCCCTGTTTTCTCAAAATTCCTTAAGGACTCACTGTCTTTATCAACATGTGGCAATTAGTGTCTTCCTGTCCAGCCTGTCTCTTGTATTATGATTGGTCCACATTTTTACATTTTGTGTTATTAACTATTCTCAAGTTAAATTTAATTCCTTTAACCTCTACATTTCTATGCACTCTTGACCTGTCTATATAAAATGCTTAGCTATATTTTCTCATGATTTTCATTGTATTTCCACATGGATCAGCTGTATTTACCTTTCATGTAGTCACTCTTGTGGAAGCTTCTAGTAAGCATGTGGTCTGGTGAGGATGTGAGTCCATAGTCAGTTGGGCCTTTGGGACATATGTCTAAGGGTTACACATCTGTGTAGTCATTTGGATAAAGATAGAGCTACAGAGACATAAAGACACGGAAGGATCATAGTTCCCTACTGTGGGCTGTGCACAGTGCTAAGCAGTTACTCAGGGGTCAGTAAACTAAGGTCCATGGACCAAATTGGTTTTGGTAAGTAGTTTTACAGGAACATAGCCATTCCCATTCATTTGCATATTGTCTATGGCTGCTTCACGGCTATTGCGGCAGAATTGAGTAGTTGAGACCAACTCAACTAACAAAGTCTAAAAATTGACTACTTGACTCTCTACAGAAAAGTTTGCTGATGCGTGGTTTATAGGACTAAGCTTCCTGGATCCCCTCGGCAGCCTTATGAGGTGATGGTGTCAGGATGTCTACTTTACAGATGAAGACTGGAACTTGGAGACACGTGTGACCTGCCCAAGGTTGCACAGGCAGGCTGTCTGAGTCCAGAGCCAACTTTCCCTGGTGATGTGCAAGCCGGTCCACGCAACAGTCTGGAGGCTGCTGAGGGCTGCTGGAAGCCAGAGAGATTTAGCTGTAGACTCGCTGCGAGGTCATGGAGCTTGGGGTTGTTGGGCAGGTTGGATCTGCTCTCCTGGTCCCTGCAGGGTGGATCTCCACTGTGGTTGGCCCCAAGCCCTGTCCTTGCCTGCAGGCACTGCCAATGCTTAGTCAGACACATACCTACAGCCCCACTGCCAGTCCCTGGTTGGCTTGGTTGGGCATCCTTGCTAATATTTTGAGCATCAATCCTGTCTGGGGTGCTGACCTAGAAGAGAGTGGGGTGAGGGGCAAATTCAAGGATACATTCTCCTTCCCAAGAGATTTATTAAAGGAGTGAATGATCAGGTTGAAGGGATCTTTCTGGGGGTGGTGGGACCCCCAGCAGGACCCTCTGAGGTTTTCCTCCCACACTGCGCCCCTCCCCTCTTTGGTCATGGTCTTGAGCAAATCAGAGGACAGGACTCCATTCTGGCCATGCAGGGAAAAATGCATGCTAATCCTCAGGCAGGAATATCACTGGTCAGGGAAAGATGGTCACTCCCAGAGCACTGGCCATCTGCACATACCCAGCAAACTGAAGGCCCAGACGTACAGATGACTCTGGACACATCAATCTCCCGGGAAGCTGCTATGGAAATCCTGAGCACCCAAGGACACCAGTCAGGCCATAAACTCACCAACATCGACCCAACCCCCTCACCATCTTCCCTGCAGCACCCCACCCCCAAGTCCCTATCTAGCCACACAAATTGATTGTGTGTACTTCCCCAAGGCTCCATTGGGAGTGATTTTTATGTGATGTCTCTGGCAAGCACCAACATCTGTGATTGTGGAGAAGCCATGCCAACACAGAGATGCAACCGTGTGTAAGAATTGCGTGTGTTCTTAGTCTTTTAAAACTAAAAAATAATTCACAGTATCACTAACCTTACAGATCCATCCATGCAATCCCTCTTTTTAAAATGCATTTTTTATTGCGGGAAAATGTATATAACATAAAATTTTCCCTTTTAGCCATTTTTAAGTATAAAATTCAAGGGCATTAAGTATGTTCATAATGTTGCACAGCCGTCTCCAGTATCCATTTACAGAATTTTTTCATAGTAGCAAATAAACTCTCTATACCCATTAAGCAGTAACTCCCCTCTTTTCCATTCCAAAAAAAAAATAAAAAAACCAAACTAACCAAAATCTTAGAAATTTCACAGGGCATAAAGTTAAATAGGCGCCGTCTCTTTTGAACTCAACGTGAAGCACAAAGGTGTTTATAAGAATCGTGCAAGCAGGGACATACTTTTGACAAAATCTGCTTAATTTTTTCAGAATTGGTATTTAGATAGGGACAACATTTTTTTTCACCTAAAAGCTCTATTATTACTCTCTTTAGGTATTTTCTTATAGCAGAATGAGAATATGTTTACAAAGAAAGATGTATATAAGCAAATAAAATTATTTAAGATTAAGATTTTTCTTTCTAATGGTTAATTTCTGTGGGACAAAGTAGGTTACATCAGGTGTGGCTAGTTATAATGTAAATTTCTTCAGGGTAGTGTGGTAGATTGCAAAAATGGCTACAAATTGTTCTCATCCTTTGCATCCAAACTATCCCCACATGGACTCCGTGATTGGCTTTTGGCCAATGGGATGTTGGCAAATGAGATACAAGCAAATGAGATGCTTGAAAACTGCTTGCACATTGGGGATCGCCCTCTCTTGGAAAACTGTGACTACTACTGTGTTAAAGAGCTCAGGCTAGCCTGTTGGATGATGAGAGACACATAGTTCTCTTACCCTCATCACCCCCACTGATGGCCGGCCAACCATCAAACATGGGAGTGGGGCCATCATTGGCCAGTTGAGCTCAGAGGCATGAATTAGCTCCCTTGAGACCAGCACAAGAACCTCATTATGCCTTTCTGAAACTTAGATGTGATGTGGGAGATAGAGCAACCATATTGTGTCCACGAGGCAAGGAGCACTCACTAAGGGATGACTGTACAGAGAGATAAGCAGAAACTAAGGTCTCTGATGGCATCATGGAGCTATAGTGGCAGTCCTGGAAAGCCTACCTTTGGATTTCTTGTTGTATGAGAAAAAGAAAATCCTATTTTGTTCAGCCAGTATAGGTTGCATCTCTGTTACATGCAATCATTATTATTACTAATTAAAAAAATGGGTAATTAAAAACACAGTTTTCCCTGAAGAAGCTTCTGTAGGAGCTCTTTCCCCCATCTCCCCACTAATTATGACAAAGAAAAGACGCCTGGGGACCTGAGGACCTACAAAAGACAGAGAGACTTTCTGGGTTCATCAATAAAATCAAAAGGGTTTTTAGGGTTGAGCTGGAAACCAATTAGTGGAAAATGAGTTACTTAATTCTGGTAACCAAATGAAAGGAGACCAGAAGCTTCTAAGGCAAACTAGGTATGGAGCCAGGAAGTAGGACTAAGAGGACAAGGAGTGAGAGTGTGAGGGAAAGAAGGCCCCCGTGGGGAACACCTGGAACCACATATTATTTGTCAAGTTAACCACAGCTGCAGGAATGACAGCATAGTAAGCGGGGGTCTCACAGACTGAAACGGCCAGGAGTCAGCTAGATTCTTCTCTCTGGTTTGTGGAGTCCAAGCTTCTCTTCTCCAGCTGGAGAGTTCCTGGCCTGGGAAAGCCCCACTCTGTTGCCCCAGGACTGTTGCTGAGAAAACACAGAGGCTGAAATTCCCCTTCTTCACTCTGTCAGCCTGGGTTCCGGAAAGCACATCTTGCAAACACCTGAACTTCTGGGCTTTGCCTTTTGTCCCCTCCTCCCCACCTGTCTCTGCTGTGCCAGGTCCTTCCCTTCACATGTGCTTCCTGGAATACAGTCTTGTTGCACTGCCGTGCCTCTGTGATTTACTGCGTGTGAGCATCGCAGTGGAGCAAGTAGGACATTCTTCATTTTCATACCTGACACTTAAAGAGACATAAAGGTAAGTCTCTGAAGTCAGATTCGAGCATCTCTTGATTAAGCGTTCAATTGCACATGTGATTTACTCAATTTGCGCTTGAGGAAACAAGGGATGTTGAAGATAATGGGATTCGCAAACTCTCATTTCCGCCTCTCTCAAGTGCCGGGATACCGGAGGAACCAGGGTGGAGCTGATGAAAAGTCTGAGCTTGAGCGTGGACTGCGGAGAAGAAGATGCTGGTGGTTGGCTCACCTGGGTCTGCTTCGGGGAAATGTGTGTTGGGAAGCTCTTCTGAAGTCAGCTTTGATTAAGCAAAGTCAGCAGGTTAGGGGGTGAGATCAAAGACGTTGGGTGGGGAGGTGCAGATATCCTGAAAGAACAGGAGTCCAGATTCAGGAGTTCTGGTCTTGGCTTTGCCACTGATGAACTGTGAGATCTTGCACAAGGACATGTGAATGGGTTTCGGTCTCTTGACCTAAAAAATAGGATGGAGGGCCTGTTGCGGTGGCCCACGCCTGTCATTCCAGCACTTTAGGAGCCTGAGGTGGGAGGATCACTTGAGGTGAAGAGTTCAAGGCTGCAGTGAGCTGTGATTACCTGGCTGTACTCCAGCCTGGGCTGGGCCACAGAGCAAGACCATGCCTCTAAAAAAAAAAAAAAAAAAAGTGTGAGAGACCAAGTCATTACATGAAGATCCTTTTGACTTACCTGTGAAAGAATGAGGGGTGAGGAAGAAGAGGCAGTAAGTATAGAAATATTTTTGATGAATTTTACCATGAAGGGTAAC
>CAUYSK010035993.1:0-54786 GCA_963575035.1 Avahi laniger
AATTTCTTTCTATTTTTGGTAGAGACGGGGTCTCGCTCTTGCTCAGGCTGGTCTCGAACTCCTGAGCTCAGAACGATCCGCCCACCTCGGCCTCCCAGAGTGCTAGGATTACAGGCGTGAGCCACCGCGCCCGGCCTCACTTCTTTTATTCTTGAGGTAAGGGGCACAGAAGTTTCCATCACTTCATGAAAAGAAACTGCAACTTTACTGAGCAGGCAGCCAATTCTAAAATTCCAACAGGTGCGTTTCCAAGTACCTAGGCAATAACGAATCCTGTTTGCAGGATGGGCCAAGGACACTCTTAGCCACTGGGTGCTCTATAAAGTACTGACTAGATAAAGTCACAAATCACATTTAAAATGCCTAAACTTAGTCTAGAAAACATTCCATTTGTTTTAGAAATAATGTACTGCATTAACTGGAATCTTCTTTGGATTCTTTGTAAATAAAGTTCTTCAAAGCATGTTGGATAAGTCTTGACATTTTTCTCAAAAATTTTCCCAAAAGTTTAGGAGGTAACAAAGCTAGGAATCAACTTCAACAAAAGAAGACTTAATCCACTGATTTTTTTTTTTTTTAAGGGACAGGTGTCTTTCACCAAGGCTGGAGTGCAGTGGTGCAACACTAGCTCACTGTAATCTAACCCTCCAACTCCTGGGCTCAAGCGATCCTCCCACCTAGGCCTTCCAAAGTGCTGAGATTACAGGTGAATTTTTAATTGAATCCAGAAAGCTTTACTATTTAATTCGACTCGTCATTCCTTTAAAATAAACAGCCATATTTATCAGCCACATTCCCATTAAATGTCACCAAAATGACCACCTCAAAGTGAAATACATATGCCTTATAGATGAAATGAAAATTAATTCTAGTGACAGCTAACTCAAATGAAGATCTCTTGGATATTTTTTAATGTAAATCAAATTTTATTGTAAATTTACTGAATAAAATGTAATATTTACTAAATTAATGGCACTTTCACATGCATATGACTTATCACTTTATAAATATAAACCAACTCTAAGAGAGAATGTACTTAAGTATCAAAAATCAACTTGCAAAATCTGAGGAAATGTATCTTTTTTATATTTATTCTTTATTCTGAGGTAACATTTTCATAAGACATAGTGAATTAAAAAAACAGTAACTACTGTACTTGGTAAATGCTGAACAAGTCACTAAAAAAGTGACTAGGTAAATTTGGGGACTGAACTTTCTAGACTAACCATCATCATTAATCTGGCTTTAGAGTTATTACTTCTATCCACAATAAAAAATACTATTTTTTTGGATTTTTGAAAACCCCATCCCTCCTCCCTCACCCCATCGATGATTCTCTACCCGCCATCCCTACCACCAACAACCACCACCTAAAGCGACAGTGCCCTTTCAAAATTTATATAACCAGGCCTTACACCTTGCAGTATAGCATCAATTGGAGATAATGTTCAAAGGAACATATTCTGAATAATCAGGAAAATATTGACAAACATACTGTTGTAACTGAGATTTTATTCTTGAGTATATAAATATAAACCAATTATAAGAAAAGATAAGCTCAAATATCTAAAATCAATTTGCTAAAATTGAGAAAAAAATATAATTTTTATACTTAAAAATTTCTTATTCTGAGATTATATTTTCACAATATATACTGGATTAAGAAATCAGTAAAATAATTCTCCACCCCTAGAATGATCTTTCATGTAACTATCTCCAAGTACTGCTACTTCAATCCATTTCCCTAACTTCCAGGAGCCCCGTCTCCTTCCTGTCACAGCACAGAGGACACTCATTTTCCTCTTGTCACTGCCACAGCCACGGTAGGTGAAGGAAGAAATCCCCTCATACTGTCAATGGGCTGAGAGAAGAAATGGAAAAAATTCCCCACTGCTCAGGGAGTATGGAAGTCAAGGAACATTCTTCCAGTTATTGGAAAGGTTTGTAGATTCTCTAAATTTTAGATTTACAGTTAGAATTCACATCCCCAAAGACAACGGGAAACCATAATTGTCAGTTCTGGAGTTCAGCTATATTATGGGTACCATCTGGGAATGTAATTACAATTCATAATATTTTCTCTGTTGGGGATATGTTCTCTGTACCAGACAAGCCAATTTACATACCACTTTTTGAAAAACAACCTATTTAAACATGGGGGGAAAGGGGATCATGTAGAGTTATTAATTCATATTTTCTATACTGGGAAATATAAAGTATGAGAAGATGAAACTATAAACTACTGAACCACAGGAACTTAATAACAGCAAGTCTTGTTCAGCATTATATCCCTCATCTGGCATTTGCCACACTTTAAGCACTTGATAAGTATCTGGGGAAAGACGGTGGGTGGAGGCTGGGGACAGGGAGAAATCCAGCATCCCCAAGAGACCTCATCCACGAGACCCCAGCCGCAGACTTGTGGCTGTCATTAGTTAGGAAAGAACACAGGGCATTTCAGAGACCAGAAAGAAAGGAGCCTTCTTTATCCTTCAAATTACATGAGATAAGTGGGGATTCTTTTCAAAATAATTCTAATTTATCCATGGCCAAAAAACCTCATTATTACCAGGATTGGCTGTCAAAAATTAGGTCTGTATAGTTGAAACTTAAGATGTTAAGTCATCTTTCACTGGTAACATTACAAGATAACTTAAAGTGATAAATGTTTTTTAACCAGCTGGAAAAATAAAAAGGAGGGTTGAGGACATTTTTCTATATAAAACTGAGGACCAGGGGAAAGAAGACTCACTGTAGTAGAAACTCTTTCGACTGAATCGTCCAAATTGGTTGTTTTTCACTCTACTACTTATTTTTTATTTAAATAGATACATTCTTAAATATGTTTTTATCACTATAGTCTATGACAGCTTCTACTAGAATTTATGGAATGCTTCATTAATAAACTTTGCCAGATTTTCTATTTTAACCAAATTAACATCAACATCAATGGAATTCAAACCATTATTTCAAGAAATAAAGCATAAAATAGTAAATATAATAGTTAATAATTATGATTACCAGCTCAAATACTTTTAATCTTATTTTTTCTAGAACCACTCAGGAGAAAATTTTGAAAAACAAAATAAAGTAGGACTTGAGCTTCCTTCTAGGTATGCTATCTAATTTTCTGGAGGTGACTAAAAACTCTTAAAGAAGAGTATAAGCCCCTAAATCCAGTAATAATTACTCAAATACCCAAATGATGCATGAAGAAGAAATGCATCAACTAAATAAATACTGACATTATAAAAATATAATTATTTGCCCCTCAGATAAAATTATCTAAAATCTCATTTATATATTCTTTTGAAAAATAAGTTCGTTATACTGTGTTTTATGTCCCAACTAATTTTTATATTCAGTTTCTTTTTTAAGACACTATCTTCTCCTATGTTAAAGATGATACTAGGAAATTTATGTGACCATTTAAAATAATCAGACTATGACTAACATAGAATATGAATGAATTACAAAGAAAATAAAAAGTAAAAGATTTTTATGGTTGGGCATGGTGGCTCACACTTATAATCCCAGCACTTTTGGAGGCTGGGGTTGGAAGATTGTTTGAGGCCAGGGAGTTCAGACCAGCCTGGGCAACACAGCAAGACTCCATCACTACAAAGAAATAAAAAACAAATTAGCCAGATGTGGTGATGTGCACCTGTAGTCCCAGCTAATGGGGAGGCTGAGGCAGGAGGATAGCTTGAGCCCAGGAGTTTGAGGCAGCAGTGAGCTATGATTGGGCCACTATACTCCAGCTGGGGCTACAGAGCAAAACCCTGTATCAAACAAATAATAGATTTAGATATGGATATGGATATAGATATAGATATATAGAGGTATATAGATACATATCTCCATTAAATCAGATTATAGTAAAAATAATTTTAAGACTTTTTTGGCATATCAAGCTTAATTCTCCTATGTTATGTGTAAATATTAATAATAGAAGAGGTGACCTAATGTATAGTCTGTAATGCTATGTGTACTATAGGCATTTAATAAATAGTTTTTATCTGAATGTTCCACCTATTTCCACACTTCTTAGTTTATACCAGTTTCCAAAAAAATGGCACGATTTAGCTCAAAACAAAAAGGTAAGAGAGTGAACACCAAAACTTACCCTATTTTAAACAAAGAACTCATTTTCGGCAATAAGGAAGCACTGAGGGGTAGCAAAGAGACAAGCGCAGAACAGGCATCTATTTAAATTATGCATGCATTTGCCAGGTTCCAATAAAACAATACATGCCAAACTCCACAAAGCAACTTGTGAAAAAACAAAATAGTCAATGGTCTAGAGTAGGGTCTGACAAACCTTTACAACTTTAGTGCCAGGAATAAGTTTAAGGAATAATAAAGCAAAAGGAGTAATGGCATATAATTTAAGTGTCTAGAATTTGGCAAAAGAACTCTGCTTTAATAGATTTAGACACTCTGAATGACACCGATACTCATTAGTTTACCTAACTAACCTAACACCTAATCTCAGTTACAAATTCCTTATTCGTGACACATTGTAAAGTATTAATGTGAGACAGAGAACAATTTGAGATCAAAACAAAAAATATTGCAACAGTCCAAATAAAGAATTGCTAAGTGTAACATAAGATGGAGTGTTTGTCTTTGTTACTGAATGCTACTTTTTAATTGAGTTACTTTGAATAGCAATTCTTCTATTTCCACATAACAAAAAAGAAAACCCACTAAGAACTCCGAGGCAGCTCTGTGGTGTACTACTTTTACGCAAAACGGCAGCAGGTCAGGGAGTTAAAATGTTTATCCTACGGACCATCATCACAGCCTTCACACTCACTGATAAGCCTTACCTCTGCAACAACTGGCAAAGCCATGTCTATGCCTCACTCATCCATGGGAATAAAAGCAGTGGGGGAAAGTGGAAATGAAGCAGATTGACTCTGTGGTCTCAGCAAGCATCTTTCTGTTTAACCGGGTTACTTTTGGGCAAGATACATATAAAACAGAAAGCCAAAAAAAATGATTAATCCAATTGGTCAGTAAAAAGGGAAAATATGTAAATGAGTAAAAACAAGGGTACATTTATAAGAAAAATAAGCAGACATTCCCCTTATTGTTCCTCTGTAATCTATTGTGATCCTAACTACAGGTTTCAAGTTTAAACTAACTAAAGGTTTTTAAGTTTAGAAAAATGAATTACAGACAATTTTATGGGAAGAACTGCAACAACCAAAAAAAAAACCATAAACCTCTCAAAGACCACTTCTTCCCTGTAAAATTGAACTAACAAGTAGCTACCTCTTGGGGTTGTTGTAAGAATTATAGATCATCTATGTAAAGTGCCTCGCACAATGCCTGGAACATTATGGTTAAAATAGTAACCATTAGTATTACAATAAATACTTCGAATATATTGATAAATAGATAAATTTGACCACATTACAAAAGCGTGGTTCATTCTCCTTCAAGCAGAACTGAAAGAGACAGAAATTTAACCACCCAAGTTGGGAAAGCTTTCCAAATTTCTAAATCAAAACAGAAGAATAATACCAGTATGGTGGTAAATTCAACTGGCCCAATTCCAATCCAGCAACATCTTCAGCTTCAACCCTACAAACATACTGACAAAAATACCCCATGCATAAGGATGGAAGGAAAAATCAGCTCTAGATAAAAACTCCATTACACAGCCTCTGTGGTATCCAGGTCCAAGGCTCCAGAGTTAATGGGATCCTTGGTTTCCCTACCCTCCACCACCCCAACCCACTGCATGATGCCTGACAAAGCCAGAGGGATGATTTAGGAAAATTATTTCCTGAGGCAAACAAGGAAAAGCGTTCTACGAAAATATTAAACACCACAATAGGAAAATCTAATTCTAAAGTCTTTGTATTTCACTGCCCGTCCTTGATCAAGCTGAACAAAATCTGTATAAAGATTTCTTTAAGCTTGAGCAACATAGTGAGACCTCTGCAAAAAATGGAAAAATTAGCTGGACGTGGTGGCACACACTTATAGTCCTAACTACTACGGAGGCTGAAGCAGGAAGATCGCTTGAGCCCAGGAGTTTGAGGCTGCAGTGAGCTGTGATTGCACCACTGCACTCCAGCCTGGATAACAGAGAGCGAACCTGTGTAAAAAAAAAAAAAAAAAAAAAAGAGTTCTTTATTAACGTCTACAAGAATACCTTGCAGATATTGTGGGTTCAATTCCAGACCACTGCAATAAAGTACCCATCACAATAATGTGAGTTGTCACAGGAAGTTTTTGGTTTTCCAGTGCATATAAAAGTTATGTTTACACTATACTGTAGTCTATTAAGTGTGCAATTAACATTATGTCTTTAAATATATATACATCCCTTAATTTAAAAACACAATATTGCTTAAAAATGCTAATGATCATCTGTGTCTTCAGCAAGTCATAGTCTTTTCACTGGTGCAAAGTCACACCTCAATGTTGATGGCTTCCAACTGATTGAGGTGGTGGTTACTGAAAGCTGGGGTGGCTGTGGCAATTTTTTAAAATAAGGCAATAATGAAGTTTGGCCACATCGATTGACTGACTCTTCCTTTCATGAAAGATTTTTCTATAGCATGTGATGCTGTTTGATAGCATTATACTCACTGTAGAACTTCAAAATTGCAGTCAATTCTCTGAAACTCTGCCACTGCTTTATCAAATAAGTTTGCATAATATTCTAAATCCTTTGTTATTTCAATGATGTTCACAGCATCTTCACCAGGAGTAGATTCTATCTCAATAACCACTTTCTTTGATCAGCCATAAGAAACAACTCCTCATCCATTTAAGTTTTATCATGAGAATGCAACAATTCAGTCACATCTTCAGACTACAATTCTAATTCTAGTTCTCTTGCTATTTCCACCATATCTGCAGTGACTTCATCCACTCGAGCCACTTGGAACCCCTCCAAGTCATCCATGAGGGTTGGAATCGACTTCTTCCAAACTCCTGTGAATGTTGACATTTTGACTTCCTCCCATCAATCAGGAATATTGTTAATGGCAACTAAAATAGTGCATCCTTTGTGGAAAGTTTTCAACTTACTTTGCCCAGATCCATCAGAGGAATCACTATCTATGGCAGATATTATTTAACAAATAAAACTTGAGAGTCAAAATTACTCCTTGATCCATGAGCTGCAGAAAACAACACCAATCTCCTTGTACATCTCCATCAGAGCTCTCAGGTGACTAGCTGCTTTGTCAATGAGCAGTAAAAAACAAAGGAACCTTTTTTTCTGAGTAGTAGGTCTCAACAGTGAGTTTAAAATATTCAGTAAGCCATGCTGTAAACAGATGTGCTGTCTTCCAGGCTTTGTTATTCCATCTATAGAACACAGGCAGAATAGATTTAACATAATTCTCAATGATTTTCAAAATGGCAAATGCATACTGGTTTTAGCTTAAAGTCACCAGCTGCATTAGCCCCTAACAAGAGTCAGCCTGTCCTTTAAAGCCAGGCATTGGCTTCTCCTCTCCAGCTATGAAGTCCTAGATGATGTCTTCTTCCAACAGAAGATTATTTAATCTACACTGAAAATCTGTAGTTTAGTGTAGCCACCTTTATCAATAATCTTAGCTAGATCTTCTGGATAACTTGCTCTAGCTTCTATATCAGCACTTGCTGCTTCACCTTGTACTTTTATGTTCTGGAGATGGCTTCTTTCCTTAAACCTCATGCACCTCTCTGCTAGCTTCAGACTTTTCTTCTACAGCTTTCTCATCGTTCTCAGGCTTCGTAGACTTGAAGAGAGTTAGGGCCTTGCTCTGGGCTAGGCTTTGGTTTAAGGGAATGTTGTGGCCGGTTTGTTTTTCTATCCAAATCACTAAAATTTTCTTCATATCAGCAGTAAGGCTGTTTTGCTTTCTTCCCATCATGTGTTCACTGGGGAGTCGCACTTTTAATTTTTTCCAGCAACTTTTCCTTTGCATTCACAACTTGGCTACTTGTTTGGCACAAGAGGAGCTTTTGGCATACTTTCCTCATTAAGGTTAATCATTTCTAGCTTTTGATTTAAAGGGAGAGACACATGACTCTTCCTTTTATTTGTACAGTTAGAGGCCATTGTAGGATTATTAATTGGCCTAATTTCAGTACTTTTGTGTCTCAGGGAAGTCGGGGAGAGACCGGAGCAGTGAGAACAAACACGTTTATCGATTAAGTTTGCCATCTCACATGGATGAGGTTCATGGCATCCCAAAACGGTTACAATAGTAACACTAAATATCACTGATCAGAGATTACCATAACAAATATAATAATAATGAAAAGTTTGAAATACTGGAAGAATTACCAAAATGTGACACAGAGACACAAAGTGAGCACATGCACTTAGTAACACAGCGCCAACAGACTTGTTGGATGCAGGGCTGCCACAAACCTTCAATTTGTAAAAAGCGCAGTATCTGCGAGCCTACTAAAGCAAAGCACAACAAAACAAGGTACTATGTGCCAAGCACTGTGCTAAATGATTCCACTAAAGATGTCTCAAATGAAGTAGATGTTTTTGACTAGCCTAATTTCCTAAACCCTTTTTATTTTAGTCATATCAAAACAAGCCCTCCAAAATACAAATGTACCAAAGCAGTAGACATCCCTGTCATTTTATTCTATCCTTGGGCCCCAAAGAAACTCTTGGACTAAACATAATTATTTACTTCAGCAACTCTCTGAGTCTTTGGCATTATAATGTTCATTACAAATTTCTAAACAGAGATATAACATGCACCATTCCATAAACCTATTTGGCCCTTTTATCCTAGAATATCAATTTACATAGTAATTAATGAAAAGTTTAGAAAATATTGCATGTTTTCACAGATTATTAAAATTTAACTGTATAATGAATAGGTACTATCTGAAACAAAATTATATGGGACTAATAAAGCATACACTGCAAGAAATACAATGCTCATGGTGGTGCACACCTGTCATCCCAGCTACTCAGGAGGCTGAGACAGGAGGATAGCTTGAGCCCAGGAGTTTGAGGTTGCTGTGAGCTAGGGTGATGCTACGGCACTCTGGCCTGGACAACAGAGTGAGACTCTGTCTCCAAAAAAAAAAAAAAGAAAGAAAAAAAAGGACTACAATGCTATTAATTTTTGAATAACAAAAAAGATTTTGTAGTATTTAAAAGAGGACAAAAGCTATAGATAGATTCTTCCTTCTACTCAATCCCACTTATATAGGGTCTCTCATGCAAAGCAATGGAAGCTCCAAAATAGGCATCTGAAAATACAAAGTATATGAAACACAATGCCAGAAAGTTCCGAACAAATGCAGGAATACTATTTTTTTTAAAACTAAGCTTATCATTTTACACTTTCATCCAGACATTTGAGTGTGAGCTCTCTGCTAGTGTTCAATCCCAATAGAGAAAATCCCTATGTCAGATGACCCAAATGCCAATTTAAACTGGGTCACTACATTTTTCTGTCATTTTATTATAGGGGGATAAAATTGAAATATATTTTTGCAGCTTTCCACCATGTCCCCTTGAACAGCTACATAATATCTTCATTGCCTTTAGCCAGCTAAGAAATCTCTGACCTACACCAAGTTGCCAATCAAGTCTTATACTGAACTACCGGACAATAGAAGAACTTTGATTTCTCATGCTGTGGCTGAATCTTAATGTACCCAAGTTCCAATAACTGGACATAAGAGCAGGCATTATATATACTCCCCACTATTTACTACAACAGACAAACTGGTCATTTTAATGAGAGATTTTTGTCTCTTTTATTCTCTTTATTCTTTTTCGCACATATCTTACTCAGTATTCTTTATGTGGTGGTTATTTTGTTAAAGTGGTTCAATATTTAATTAAGGATTCAATGGCAAAGCAGTTTGCTTATTAAATTATAATAACCTTTAGTGGTTTACATAGCTCTTTCTAATTAATTAAATAACTTAATAGAAATTTTAAAATTAGATTTAAAAGTGAGCTTTGAGAATACACTAGTTATTCCGAAGATATTAAGCCATGAACAAAACATATGCCTATCACAGTAGAACATATATGTAGTGCCAGAAACCCGGGAGTATTCCAAAACTCAGGCATTCTGAGCTATATGCCGCAGTGCCTGTCATATGGACACACAAAATTTGGCATTGATATAATGATTTCCTGGGACAGAAGAAGCACATCAAGTTATCTGAGGAGGCCTAGAGGGAAACATAATACTAATTTCCAGGAAAAAAATTCAAAATAACTATTTCTTAAATTCAATTATTTAAACTCAATTCCTCTTTCACTTAATTGTTAAATATTAAGTCTTTGTCTTTATTTTCCTAATAATAAATAACACTGGATTTATTAATGCTCACTAATGCTTTCTCCTAAGGGAGAAAAGCCATAAAGGAGCCTAATAGAGTCAACTCATTTCAGATTATCTTTTAGTCTTTTCAGTCTTTTAAACAAGCTTTTTTTAAATCCACAGATCCACAATTTGGTGTCTACTTTTTCACTGTACCCACTGACAGATTTTACTTTGTTTCCTTATTATATTTTCTTACATAATAAAGAAACTGAGGCAGAGCTGAAGATATGCACTACCTAAAATGAATAAATGTCAAAAATACCTCACAATGGAGTTTTACTGCTGCTTTAGTTCCTTGGACATAAGAAGTACAACCAAGAGCTGAGGAAATTGGCCAAGCTGAGCCATGTGGAATGGTCACATGATCACTGCTGTCCACAGCTGCACTGGAATTTGTGTTACCCAAGCAATGAGGTGGATGGAGGATTGGGGATTGTTCTTCTTAGTTAGTTGGTGCTGTTTTGTTCTCCTTTCTCAACCCTTTCACTGTGGTATATAATTAATGATGGCATGATTATAATTTGTGAAGAGGATGGCAGGCTTTTACTATCTCTATCAGTGTAAAAACTCTAATCTTACATATGGTTTCCAAGTTACCTATGAATCTTATGAAATACCATCACTGGTTCCCATTTCCCTGACATACTACCAACATCTGTTCAGTTCTACCACTTACTTTACATAAACACCCACTGTTTTCCAGGTTTTGCATATACATAAACACACACACACACACACACACACACACATACACACACACACACGCACTCACACACATATTATTTAGGGATTTAAAAAGTATTCTCTATTCACATTAGTTTGTAAAATGCTTGGCTGTTTAAGCAAGTTTCTTTACTGCTGGATCACTCAAAATATTTAATATGCTAATCTATATTAACAATTTCTTGACATTAACGTAATATGCCACATTTCCAAATCTATTTGGCTATAGAGTCATTTTTATGTCACATACCTTGTAAATCATTTAACCAAACCATTCAAAACAGACCAAATATATACATATTTGTTTTTAGGTATATTATATATATATATATATACACAATGTAAAATAAATCTGAATACATTATTCACTCATCCATTTACCCACCCATTCCACCAATAGAGAGTGTATGTGTAGACTGCCTATATACATGAACAGTCTTGTACTTGGTGATGGGGAGATAAATTTGAAAATATGTTTTAACACATTTTTCTGTCATCTTATTAATCTGCATATAAAATGTTTCATCTTTTTAAAAGCCACTTAATATATTAAAATTCTTTAAAAAATCCATCAATAGAAAACATAGCTGATCCCCCTTAAAAAATTACAAGTGACAAACCAAGAAAACATATGGTTTACAAAAGTACTTTAATATTAAATGACAGTAATATATTTTAAGTTATATTTATTCTACATAATTTTTCAGAAACTGAAATAAAAATAATTAAGTGATCCTTCTAAGTAATTAGAATAAATATATACTTTAGAATTTACAAGCCATGAGGGGTGGAAAAATAAATAAATAAAAAAAGAATTTACAAGCCATAAACACACCAAGGCAATTAAATATATCCTACTTAGATGTCAACTAATCAATAATTCTACAAAACTAATTATTTAAAACCTTTGCCTGTATTTCAGAGTTTTTGTAACACAAATACTTCTTTTAGCTCCCTCATCTTATTCCTGACTTTTTATATTACAAACTCTATGAAAAATCTAAAATTATTTGACTATGAATACTGATATCAGATAAAACTTAAAATGATAAAACATTTTAATTTGACCAGATTGGGAATCAAACATACCCATGGTAAGTGTGTGCTATAATTTAAAACAATCTTTCTTGCTGTAAACAAATACTACTACAGATCCAGCCTCTAAGCTTTTGCTTGAGATATTCCCCTGTCCTTTTCTTTCATTGACACATTGCCAGCACAGCCTCTTAAAATTAGTTCAATCCCAATTGTGTGCAGTTATTTCCTAATGACTTTACCTACAAATATCCATCTCATCCATCTCAGAATTCATAGTACTTATAGTCCATTATCTCTCAGAGCATGTATTAAGTTATATCTTATATTACTACTTTATACTACTCGTTAGCTTTTCACATATTCCAGCTTTCTATCTATAGCATAACCTTTTTGAAGGCAGGGAACATTTCTTTTTCTTCTGTGAATCCTGAACTACATCTAGAATAGAGTAAGCACACAAATTATTTCTCAGAATGATAAAATTTCACAGTGGAATCTAAAAATCGCCCATTTTACAGGAAGCCTAGAAAGGTGAAATAACTTGCCCAAGGTTATTCAATTAGTGGAACTGAATAAGGGCAAGAACCCATGTTTCAATTTAATCTAGTATTGTTTTAGCCCATTTTAAAAGAAAGATATTATGCCTAAAATACATTTGTTCACCTTCCAGCTTTAACAAGTACAAAAAGCCAACTGTACGTATAACCAAGAACTTTGCATTGCTTCAAAATTACCATTTTCTTCAATATTAATCATTAGCCAATGCTGGTGATATATACAATATGTAGGTATCTGGTTAAATGTCGAGTGGCCCAGAAAAGCCTTTATTTTGTGTAAGTTACATCTTCCTTTGAAAGGATGATACAAGGAAAAAAATGTAATTAAACTAAATAGGCCAGTTCTAGTTAATCAGTATTTTATCTAAACAACAGTAATGAGTTCCTTGTCTCCCTCTGAATCTTACTGCTCAAGAAGTCTTCTCACCAAAACAAAACAGAGCTAGGTACTCAATAGACTAATTAACCTAAACTTTCCTTCCGAGACTCTTCTATCATCTGCTGAAGTCCTCTAGGCAAGTGGGCCATTTACATGCAGAGAACAGCTGAACATGAGGTGACACACAGATTTACTCTAAGAGATTAGCCCCAAGAGAAGAGCTGAGTCCTCAGTTAACTTTGGGTATTCTAACTTAAGAAAATTTCAGGGAAAGAAAATCATAAATATGGATTATTTCTACAAACTGATCATTAGATAACTCTATGGCCCTAAGGACCAGAACGGAAATGGTCTGTCAAAAAATGCCTTTCATTGGTATTAAATTAATTTCCTCTGAGAGGTAATGGAGCAGGCGAGGATAAAATGAGACGTTTCTATTAAGTTCTTGGAAAGAAAAGTCAACATCTCCGTAAGTGTTCATTTACTAAAAGGTAAATGTTATAGGTTAAATTGTGTCCTACCCCCTGAATGTCCCCCCACCAAAAAAAGATGTTAAAGTCCTAGCCCCCAGTACCTCAAAATGTGACCTCTTTTGGCAATAAGGTCACCAAAGATGTGATGGGTTCAGATGAGGTCATACTGGAGTAAAGTGGGGCTCTACTCCAGTGTGACTAGTGCCCTTAATCAAAAGGAGAAATTTGGACACAGAGACACAGAGGGAAGATGACATGGAGACACAGGGAGAAGTCAGTCATCTATGAGGCAAGGAGAGACGCCTAGAACAGATCTTTCCCTCACGATCCTCAGAAAGAACCAATCCTGCCAAGATCTTGATTTCGGACTTAGCCTCCAGAATTGCGAGTCAATAAATTTCTGCTGTTTAAGCTGTCCAGTCTGCGGTACTTTGTTACAGCAGCCCTAGCAAACTAATACAATAGGCAATAAGAAATGGCTAAACAAATGTAGCTGTAAGATAAACACAAAATAGCACTGAACTAAAAACATTCAAGAGCCCTAGATTCTAGGTTTTAAATTTGTCACCTTTGGCACAAATCTCTTCTTCAGTTTATTTACCTATACTTTTTTCAGATTGTTGTGAGGATAGGACTTAATAATTACGTGTGAAAGTTCTTGGAAAAGTACAAAATATTAAGCAACTAGAAGATGTTATCAAACATCTACAATTTACTTAACATATCTGGCTTTTAGGTATGAAAAATAGCAAAGGTACAGGAAAGGTACAGGTGATTCTCATGTTTTTTTCCTTAGAAATGAGAAGCTAATAACTTCATATATTAATCAAACACTAAATCGAGTACACATACAAGTTAAAGCACCTCATGGTCAATATTTCCTTATCTGTTAATTTTTAAAACTGTAATCCCCCATTAAAAAATTTTTTAAAATACCCAAACAATAAAAACAGCTATTACTGATAGCTTGCATAGTAATTAATTTAGCAAATACTTTTTATTATCTATATTCCAGAAATTGGCTAAATCTTAAAGATATGGAGCTCAAAGACAGAGTTCCTGGCTTCAAGGAGCTCTCGCTGCAGAAAAAGAAATCGGAATTGATTAAAGATTCACATAAGCTAGGGCAGAGTTGTGCACATAGTACAATAGAGCAACTATACATATTTTTACCAATATTTGAATGATGTTTAATGCTTTGGACAACATACTATAGCAACACTTCAGTGAATTAATTGAAAACTTGTTCATTTTTCCTTCTTAACTCTTTGCTGACCATTGCTTCATATTAGAGATAGAGAACTTCATCTCTCAGATTTTTTAAAAAGCAAGCTTAAAACAAAAACTGGTTTTAAATTTTTTTTTAATTTGTTGCACCTATATTTTATCATTCCTTTGTGCTGGGGAAGGAAAAGATAGTTAAACCCTGCCAGCTAGATTCTTATTTTCATAAAAGAAAACCAGAAAATTAATGTTTCAATCCTTTCTGAAAATCCTTCTAAAATGTACCCTTTTTTCCCTAGTTTGTATGGGAATGTATCCCAATTAAAGCTGTGTTTGATGACTAATGATTTTTCCAAGTCCTTAGGAGTCAGCTGAGTATCAGTGATCCAGGCATGGTACTACAACTCTAAATAAAGAAACAGTATACTGAGCTGATCTTCACTCCCTAGGTGGAGGATGAAGGGAGAGGTGGGGGCTAAAAGTCAATTTAAAGACAATTAAATCCACTAGAAAAACATTTTTATTGTGTTTTTTTTAAAGAAAAAATACGTGAGATAACATCCATGTTGAATCTAAGTTAAAACTTCACTGTGAGTAGTTTAATCTAAGAGCCAAGCTACACAGGAATATAAAAGCAAGTAGGAAACAGTGAAATGACTCAAAAAGTCTTTATCACCCTCTTTGTTTACTTATTCCAGTAAGAGCTTGAAAGCTATATTTGCAAAGGCTAAAACACAAAGCAGATAATCTCTCAATGGATAATTGAGTTGACACTATTAAAGTCTGGGAGTTTCAAAGGCAGTAGAAGTAATGGTCCTCATTTTCTGGAAGTTTAAATTTCAATGAGAAAACAATGAGTAAAAATAAATAAATTGAAACAGAAGCCAATATATAACAAACTATAGCTATGCAGGTAATTCTCTTTCCATTTTCTTCTCCTGATCTCTTTTGCCTTTCTTTTCCATATTTTATTCTCTTCCCCTTTTCTGTTTTCTCTTTTATAATGCAGTTAAGCAAAAATCTTTCAAATACATAGTTTCCTCCATCTTCTCCACCAATATGTACAGTTCCTAATAATCTTAAATAATAATTTAATTACAACTCATAGTATATCAACAAATCTTAATCTAGTTCATATCTCATAGAAAATACAAACATATGAAAATGTGACCAAGAGGAAAAAGAGAAACCCTAGAGACTTGACATGTTTAATTTGATCTCTAAGAATTTAAGGAATTCAATCACAAATGTGGAAAGAAAAAATAGAGACTTCTTACATAATCCATGATCTCTAAGAACTTAATAGATTTTTCCCATTTTGCAATTTAAAAAATATGTCTATTTTTGTATTAGTTTCTTTATAAGTCTTTCTTTTAAAAAGAAAAAAAATATTTAAATACAATGAAAAAAATTTATAAAAGCCATCATAGCTGATGTGTAGCACTTAAAGAACTATTCCTTTGTATGTGATTTAGAAGACAGTTTGTCCGGGATCCAGTCTTTCCTTAATTCAGTATCTTAATTTAAAAAAATTAAAAATCCATCAGAGAAGAAGGATAAGCAAATTTTTATCAGTACTTTGTGATTTTAATTTTATGCTAACAATTAAAATATCCAACTACAGACGGTTCTTGCACGGTGTCCTCAAATTCAACAAATTTACTCTTTATTAAATTACAAGAGAAAAAAACTCAGGAGGATGAACTCTATTAAAGAAAATTCAAACTGTTGATAAAACTTGATTCCATCTGCCATCAATTGGAAAGGTTATATTATACAGTGGTAACTAGGGCAAAATTATAATGGGATGTTAAAGAGTAAATTAAGTCATGAGGGTAGGTAAATGAGGATTATCTAGTAGATATCTTGGAAGAAAAATGTGGTTTCTTCACAAAGGCAGCGCTTTCTGATGTTCTACTCTAATTTGAATATGCCTTTGCATCTTACATCAGTTTTACTTTCTAAATGAATCTCAAACATGAAATTATGTGATCAAGACTAGCATTGCCAGTGTTCCTCTTGATTAGAACTGGGGAGATGATGAATTTCCAAATGACATAAAGATCTATATAGTTACAAAATTTAGTCACATTTTTGTATGGAATTACTGTGTCGAAATTTATTCATCATCTTTTAGAAGCCTAAATGTAATATGAGGGTCTTCTACATGGAAATAGAGGACCTGAATTGAAAACAGCTTCTTATTCTTACTTGAAAAGTGCAAACCTACAAACAGGAAACTAAAAAGCACATATCCACAGAATAAAACATTATCTCCAGTATAGTATGAATGAATACACGAGTGTTGTGGGGATCCCAAGCATCACTCTTACAAGAGTGAGTTGGAATAAGCAATAGATGAATTCTAAAAACAAGTGAGAGACCTATGTTTTAATATAGGAAATACAAAAATTGGCAGGAAGGAAAGAACATTATAGTCATGGGAACAAGAATAAAAAAGAAATCATCAAATCAAGTAAAAATAAATAAATCTGATTTTAAGATTTGTTAATATAAATAGATAATTATTTTTAACAGGCCATCATAAATAAATCCTTAAGAATCAAGCAAGAAAATATATTTTTGTGTCTACATTTCAATATAACTACTATATCTAATGTTCTTAAAATCTGTTTAATAACAATAGAAATAACAAACCTAATTCTTCCCTTTCGGGCATAAATTTAAATAGTTAAGAGGATACAAAAGCCTAAAGCAGAGCAAGTTTAATTCTATAAAGGGAGTTGTTTATTAATATCTTTATGCAGGAAGGGAATTAAATAATTAGGTGCTTGTCTTTAAGAGCATCTTTCTTCCAACTAAAAGAAATAAAAAGCTTTTTATGTTGTTAAAGACTAAACTCAGCTAACTAATTGATTCTGCTCAATACATTTGGAATGAAGTATCTGTTCCAAATATACCAAAATACGGACAATTCACCTTCAAAGATAATTAATATTTGATCATATGTGAAAAAGAGACATTTTCCTATAGCTCATCACTTTGCCAGAAATTTGCCATATACTTGAATAACAGTACAATGAAGCAGGAGGTAGTCTTTGAAAAGTTGGGGTCAATGATAATTCAATAAAAGAGGATCATCAGAAATATATTGATTGTATAAAAGGGAAAGAAGTCAAGCCTTTTAGGACATGCCAGAAAAGTCTGAGGTAAAAACTTATCTTTAGATAAATTACCAAAAGGAAAGTAGTATTTTTAAGTCTGTAGATCATTTATGATAAATAATGCCTAAAGAGCTATGCAAATTATAGTGAGCAAATAAAATTGATCATTCTACCTGACAGGAGAAAATCAAAACCTTTATCTCAACCAAATGAAATAATCCCAACAGTATATGCAGGTAGTTTAGCACAATGGTTAAGAGTGTGGTTCTGAAGATGGACTACCTAGATTCTTACTCCTCCATTTCCTAGTTTAACTGTATTGACTATGGCCAAGTTACCTATCTTTCTGCGCCTCAGCGTCCTCATCTATAAACGAGGGATAACAATAGTTCCTATTCTACAAAGTTGGTGTGATGTTTTAAAAAGTTAATATATGAGTAGAGAACTTAAGGCCTAGTGCTTAGTATACAACTGTAAGCTTTTAAGATATTTTTATTATCACTGGTTGCTATTATAGCTTAGATAGCCATACTGACTCGTCAGACATTTCTTGAATTATATATTATAGCTATTATTAACCACTACCTCTTCAGGTAAAATATCAAAACTTATGGTCTAAAATAAATAAATAAATAAATAAAATTACGGTCTAAGTCAGTCCTAAGAGATCTAAGATGAAACAGAGCTTGTGAGATGGATATTTCAAGACATTCTAACAAAAGGGCTATCAATTAGGAATATGCTTTTTATCATCTATTCTATATTAGAAAACGGAAAAGATCATGTCTTCAAAAAAGAAAGATTATATTCAAAGATTTCTGGTTAAAGACAGTGGCACGAAATTATATTTACAGGCACACTCTCTCATCAAAATGACAATTAAGATATTTTTTTCTAAGGCTTAAATTCACAAGGACAAAGAGTTCACAAGATGAGACAATAACAAAATTATGGTGGATCACTTTTCAGACCCAAGAAATCTGAATACTAAGCAGGCAAAAGAGAAAGTAGGGTTAGGGTTAGGGTTAGGGTTACATTCTAGAATCTCCAAAAGGCTAACTGGGCAGTACCAGTACCTCTGGAAATAGGAGGGAAGGATTACAAACAAGAGGACTGGTTTAAAATCTGTTTAAAAAATTGTAAGATTTCCAATTCTCCACTCTGCCCCTCCCCTACTCCAGTTAGGTATTCCCCTCTCCCACCCTAGCAGAAGACTACAGTTTATTCTCTGGATGAGATTTTTTTAAATGGTCCTATTACTACATAACATAAGGTAAGTTTAGAACACACATATCACACTAAAAAAGAAAGTAATAAAGAGAAAGTTTATGTGTGTCTGCCCCAGTTTGGATTCCAAAGCACTGTAGGATAGGCTTACAACCTCCAGGCATGTAACAGTCTTCTCTAGGGAATCTGACCGACCTAAAATAAAACACCTAAAAATATGGACATCAGAGGTTCCTCAATAAAATGGATCAGCCAGATTATCCTAAACAGAAACCCGTAAGTCTACAAGCCCCATCCAGAGGCACAGAACACTAGTCAACTTTTTAGAACTCCTTTCGGAATGAGTAAGTGAACTCTTAGAACCATCACACATTTAAGAAGAGCCTGAAATAGTAACAGAAAAGACAGAGACCAGAGGAAGCAAACAGAAAACAGTAACTTGGAATAAACAGATAATAGGTAAAGAGAAGAAAATTTCCAAAAACTATCAATAATAACCGTCAGAGAGATAAAAGAATATAAACAACCATGAAATAAGAACAGATGGTAATTTTTGTTTAAAGTAGAGGTCCAAAATAACAAGAGAATTGTTTTAATCTACAGAGGGTTGGAAGATAAAACTGAGGAAATCTCCCAATAAAGGAAAACCAAAAAGAAAGATGTGGAAAATACTTGAAGAGAAAAGATAATCAGACGACCAGTCCAGATTCCTGCCACATCAAAGAATATAGGAATTCTATGAGAAAGAGAGAGAGAAATATCAAGGGAAGGAAATCAAAAAACTAACTCAATAAAACTGCCAGAACTGAGCATGAATTTTCTAAGTCAAAAGAAGCCACCAAGTACTCAGGATGCTGCTGGAGAATGTTCTCCAACAAAATAAGGACCCAATAAAAAGGAAATCAGGCAACAGGGGATCCAACGCAAGAAGGAAGCAAAAGAAATCCCTAGGATGACAGGATGATGAGACAAGAAGAATCCAAGATAACAACTATGCAAAAACCAGGAGAGCAACCAGAAGGGATTAGAACAGGTCAGAAGAATCTGAGAGCTATACTGTCAAGAAAATGAAATTAATAGAATAATTAAGAGGATATTTACAAAACAGGATAGAATTTGGGGATAAACTAATGGTAACTTCATAGAAAACTAAGCCACCTTTTAACAAATGTGTGTATTCCAGTAAAAACAAAACTGTATACAAGAAAGAAAAAGTAACCAGAATACTAGTACATGAAAAAACTATGAATAGCATTTAGTCATAATAAGGTAAATATTAAATACTGATCTAACCAAAATTAGAATAACTATATTGGGAGGATGGAAAGACAAAAAATGTATGTGTGACTGTGGGAACAGGACAAGAGGACAAAATTCTTATCTTCCACTGTGGGAGGTCAATAGACAAGGTCTAAAAATATCAAGTAGCAGCAATATAAGCTTATTATTTGGAGGTATGACAGTAAATACCAAAAGAATCATCTAAAATAGCTGAAGGTGTTTGTCTCTGAGAAATAGGAAATAAGATAAGGGCAATAGTGGACACTGAAGTCCTCCATTACAAGCTCATAGAACTATTTCACCAGCAGCCTTTAAACAATGTGCTTGTAAAACATTGATAAAATGCATATAAAACATTGATAAAATTAAATCAAAAGTTTTCCTAATTATAACATTAATACATGCTCATATAATTTGAAAACTGCACAAAGAAACTAAGAATAAAAAAAATTTTGCCATCCAGATAAAACTACTTTAATACATTGCTGTATTGCCCTTGAATATTTTTGCTGCATACACACATACTTGTGTATGTGGAATTAAAAAAAAATGAAATTCGGAGTTCATGCCAAATATGCAAATTTACATAACCCTTTTTTCAATTAACATCAATATTTTCTGATGTCCTTAAATATTCTTTTAAAACACCATAGTACTCCATCTTATCAGCATCACTTATTTAACTATTTTTCTACTTATACTTTGGCATATAGATAGTTAACATGGTTTTGCTTTCTCAAACTCTCATCCCTTGAGACTTCTTGATTCCTTCTCTCTCTCTCTAGTTATTTCTGCCTCTCCTTTGTGGAATCCTTCCCCTCAACCTACCCCTTAAATGCTAGTGAACTATAGGATTTCACCTCCCATTTTTCTCTTCTCACTCTGGTTGACTTTAATAACAAAATGATTAATAACAAAATGACAACCACCAAGTTCTGCTAGTTCTACCTCTTAATTAACTTGTATCTACCAACTTCCATCCATCTCTACTACTACCATCTAGTCCAAGCCATCATTATCACCTGCCTGAGTCCTAATTCATCTCCCAGATTCCAAACACGTCCACGTAATAGGCATAATGATCATTTTAGAACACAAATCTAATCTCATAGCACCCTGCTTAAAATCCTTCAATAGCTTAATATTGCTTTTAGAATAAATTCCAAAATGTTTCCTTGCCTATACAGTTGTACATAATCTGGCCCCTACCAATCTCCCTCTAGCTTCACTTCACGCCACTCTAGCCTCATTTCACACACTCACTCTGATTCTTTATGCTCCAACCACACTAGTCTTTCTGTTCTTTGAACATACCAAAATCTTCCTTGCCTCAGACAGAGGCTTGGCATATGCACTTTCCTCTGCCTAGAACAATCCCTTCCACCCTCCCCAAACTCTGTGCTTGGCTAACTCCTACTCATCCTGAACAATACCCTCAAGTTGTTCATTGTATTCTATGTGAAGAGCAAGTGCCCCCTAGAGTTGAGCAATACTAGCACTCTGGAATCTAATACAGGCAGCACTTTAAAAAATTTTTCTAAATGGTTCAAAAAAGATATAAAATTTAAGAACAGTAATTAAAAGAGATGAGTAATTTTTTCTTATCCAATATAAAGCCATATGTTATATTTAATAGTATAAATATTATTTTTAGTATGTAGTTCTAATTTCATCAATTACTTGAATATTAGTAGTGGAATGGACATAGTTCTCTTGTACCCAACCTTAGTGTGAATGCTTCTAATATTTCATCAGTGTATAAAAGCTTATTTTAAGATTTTGAGAAATACCTTTTCTCAGGTTAAGGAAGTATTTAATACCTTGCTGTTTTTAGTTTGTAAATAGTATATGTATATATGTATGCATATATATATATACACACACATTATATGTATATAATATTCATTTTCAATTTGTGATTAGAGTTAATATTTTGCTAAAAATTTATTTGAGATTTTTGCATCTATACTCATAAATGAGATTGGCCCTTTGTTTTTCTATTCCTGTACTGTTCCTTCTCTGATTTAACATTAAAGATATATTAGCCTCATGAAAAAAAGAATTTGTAATGTTTCTGCTTAATTCTGTGTCTCACGAGCATGTAAAATGCATGAGGGCAAATCTTGTTCAATGTTGGGTCTTAAGGACATAGCATAGTGCCTTATTCATCAATATTTGTTGAATGAATAAATGATTCCCACATCTCCATCTTGGCATTCAAAATTCTCCTCAACTCTAAATCCACCTAGACGTCCTATAAGTTCCTCAAACTCAGCATATTCAGAACTGACACTGTCAGATATTACCTCCCCTACTACCTTTTCCTCATGCTGTCTTCCCATGGAAGGCACCCTGTCAATTCTGCTCCTCAAACCTTTCTTGAATTGGTCTCTTCTCCTCCACCTATTTTGCCACAGCCTTAGTTCAGTCCCTTACCAAACTTTATTGGAATTACTACAATGGCTTAGTAAGTAGTCCCCATGCCTCTAGCATCAACCTCACCTGTCTTCTAACCTCAGTGTCACTACAGTGGGTTTTTCATAACTGTAACAAATTTGGTCCTGTCATGCTTAAAATCTTCAATGACCTTTTCTCCACATGGGAAATACTACTGCCACAATACTACTACGCTGTAACATAATTTACCTGTCTGTGCCTCCATGTAATCCTAAGTGCACAGAAGTCAGTCCTGGGTGTTGTTTAATCTTTCTATCCTCAGGGTCTATTAAATAGTAAGCACTCAAAAACTATTTACAGCATGACTGCTTAACATAATGACCTATTATAAGTATACTGGTATTATGAAGTTTGGTATAAATTTGATAATTTTTGTACAATAAAGGAAATATACAGCTTGATCCTCACCAGAAGAAAGTTTCATTTTAAAATTTCTTTCCTTATTCCTTAAATATTATATTCATAGTTTTAAAACTAGTAAGACAAACAGAAGAATATTTATTGTTGCTTGCTATATGATCTGTTGGGAGATACTCCGTGATGGGTTTTCTCACAGTCCTAAACATATCCTGGGTATGGCAGGAATGCAAGATCCTGACCACTCTTTACCTGGGCCATTTGTAAGGGCTGTGTTTGCAGTGAACAACCTTGAAGGATGAGATAAAGTCACCCTCCGGGACAAAGATCAGTCCTGGTTACTATAAAAGCAGTGGATTCACCATGCTCAGTACTCCTCAGCTGCAACCCACTATATGTACAGCATCTGCTTGCACCATATTATATCACCTCAAATAGGACTTAGGGTAAGGAGAACTGAAGCAAATATGCTAGTGATCATGCTGCTTGTTGTGCCATGAGTAATAAAGTCCTTTGTCTCTGACCTAGGAGTCTCATGTCTTCTACCAGCATCCATGAACCAGAAATAGTCTACTT
The DNA here is from genome assembly GCA_963575035.1 of Avahi laniger. Lineage (NCBI taxonomy): Eukaryota > Metazoa > Chordata > Mammalia > Primates > Indriidae > Avahi > Avahi laniger. The sequence goes on from CAUYSK010035993.1 coordinate 23,749, forward strand.
ATAGAGTGAAATCAAATCCGAGACCCATCAACTTGACTCTTAGCAATCCACAAACCCCAGTGATCAAATATATGACATTTAAACTACTGAATAATACTGCCATTTCTTCCTTACTACCCATTTTAAATAAGCATAATATATAAAAATCTATGTTCCCTCAAAAATTCAACTTAATATATATTTCAAGATTTTCCACGTGCTTATTTTAACCTTTTACACTGCTTCAATCCTTTTGTCCCCAACCAAGTAAACTTCATGATTCTATTTATATTTCATTTCTCTTTTATTTTACATTTTCTCTAATATGGGAGAGTTTTCCAGAATTTTATCTCTCCAACCATATAAAACCTGCACCCAAACAATTCACAAAGCCTACCTAAAAGGTACCAGAACCAATCAATGAAACATATATGGTTGTCGTCTCTCCACATAAAAAGTGTTGTCAATATTTAGCTGAAGCACATTGGTACCTCTTCTGATTTCAGTTTTAATCTTGTAAGCCTCTGAAAACTCTTTTGTGCCAACCTCTCAATGTTAAATATGTTTTTTCATCATTTATTTATAAGTTTTTCTTTTTAATAAGAGGCCTTAACACCTTCCCGACATTAAGCAAATAACTAAGGAATTATATTTCTTAAAAGAGGCAGGGAAAGGAGATAAGGGAAGCTCATAGAAACACATTATCAACAGGGAAATATGTTTTAGGAATCGACACAAGCAGCAGGATGGAGGAAGTAACTATCACGGTTTTTCACTGTGGCTATAATATATATTAATATAATGCACCCCAGTGATAGAATTCAGAGGGCTGACATGAGTAGACCCACAGTAAATGACTAGCACAGAAAAACCCACATAAAAGCTGAGAAAAATAGCACATACTAGTGATAAGAAAAACAGAACGGAAAAAGATCTATCAATTTTGAAAGCAGGCAACGTAAGCTAGCAAATGCCAGTCAGCCTCCTATAGGAAGCAGAGCTCAGACTGCTCAGGTGGGAAACCTAAGTGAAAAAAAATCCCCACATTCAAATGAAAGTAACTGAGATTTAAGAGATCAGGAAGTTGGTGGAGGCTGAGGGTTTTACCATCTTCACTGAGCAAGCTCTGAACTGATATTGTTCTACATTAGTTAAATGTATTAGCACAACTATGATAAGAGCATAAGTTTTGCATTTCAGGCATTCCTAGGAGTGCCACAGAAGAAAAGAGAATGTCAATTTGTCAATATTCAATGAGACTACCTCCCTAGGGGAATCTAAGTAAGAAATGCACTGACTAGGCTCTTCCCTACATTTAGCTACAAGTAATACCACAGCAAGTAAGTTTGTAGCTTTCTTAACTACAAGAGGCAGTTGGGACCACAGAAATTCTCATGTAAATTCTAAGGCCATTTCTAATCTAGATACTGCTATAAACCTCTTACATAAATCTCACATAAAATATAAGTGATATTAATGAATGCTAAATTTGTGGTGTTTTGTCCATTTTTCCTCCATTGATATCTTTATAAAAACACGAATACATTTTTGGCAGAATTATACAATATCGCTCTTTCTTCAGTAAACATTTATTGTGTTTATTCCTACAGTGTTTCTCCTGAAGCATCCTTGTTCATGCATGAGGATCCTGAAGAGGTTGCCACAGGTCTCAAAACAAAGTGTGATGATAAACTCCTGCTACAGAAGTTCACGGTTGTTTTCAGATCGTAAGCATCAGAAGGGGCAGTCTGCCTCCATGCCTTCTGCAGGGATGAGCAGCTGCTGATGTACTGCCCTCCGAAGTTATCCAGCTCCCCTTTTCCAGGACTTACAGCCCCCACCTCTTCCACCCTCCACATCCCCCCTTCATGCAAAAGCTAAAGGCAGTCCCAGAGAAGGAGAGGGAAGATCATTATCTGCACCTGGCCAAACCTGTTACTACTCAAAGGAGATCCTGCATGGATTTCTCAATGTCCACAACATGGTGTGGGCACTCCGGAATCACAGTGACACTGGAATCACTGTGACAGTGGAATCACTGTGGGTGCCCAGGATGTTCCTGCCTGTCTTGATTATGAGCTTGAACTGAGGCTTGGCCAAAGGTAACTGAGAGGACTCCGGGGGAAGGCCACGCCCATGTTTTAAAATGGAGCTGGGATTTGTTTTCTTTGGGCATGGCAAAATGACAGACACAGAGACAACTGCCTTTGAAAGAATAGTTTATTACTCAGAGTTCCAGGAGGCAGGAGCACGCCACAACACACAGGGCCACACAGGAAAGCACCAGGGACAGTCAGGAGGCAGAAGAAGAGGGGATAATATGGCACAAGCCTTTATTATGGTTTTCACAGAACAGGCAAGGCAGGGCAGGGTATGCGGTTTAGGATTGGCTAGTTTGAATAATTCCAGCAGGTTCCAGGGTATAAGGACTGCCTTAGTTGCCTGGTACTTGGCCTTGGGGTGATGGGGGCAGGGATATCTTGGCTCAATCTGAGAGCTCAATAAAAGAGGTAGCTGCAGTATGGACTCTGGATTGGCTGTTTTACATATGAAAGAGGTGCTCCCAGGGAGTCATTTGCTATCTCTAGGAATTACCAAGTCCCGGAGAAGCAGTAGTACCAGCCAGCAAGGCCCCGAGATATCAAAGCACCATAAAATACAGAAAATAAAAAACACGATTAATACGGCCCGGATTGCACTTCTGGTTCAAAGTCTATCCAGATTTTACTTCTTTCATCAACTTTGGTAACACCAGCCATTCTCAGCTCCAGAGTTTCCCAAAACTAAAAGCCCTCTTTGGTCCTAAAAGCACTACCAACCGTACCTCCACCCTGTGTCACCACTATCATGCATTGATGGTCAATGTATGAGAGTATTCATTCCAAATGGTCTTCTCATGGTTTCGTACTGATCATTTAAATCATAATTTGAAATCTGTATCACAACCCATCAAAATAATTACATGGGCCAGGCACAGTGCCTCACGCCTGTAATCCCCAGCACCCTGGGAAGCTAAGGTGGGAGGATCGCTTGAGGCCAAGAGTTTGAGATCAACCTGAGCAACATAACGAGACATTGTCTTTACAAAATATATATATTTTTTTAAATTAGCAAGGCATGGTGTCATGTGCCTGTAGTCCCAGCTACTCAGGAGGCTAAGGCAGGAGGATGACTTGAGCCTGGGAGTTCAAGGCTGCAGTGAGCTATGATTGTGCCACTGCACTCCAGCATAGGTGATAAGGGCAAGATCTCATCTCTTAAAAAAAAAAATTAAAAAAATAGGCATGGCCTTTGCCACAAGTTCTGAAGAAGTCACACTACTGCTATCAAAATCGTTCAGAATACCAAAGCTTCAGGTGCCAAAAAGGCATACATGCTAAGCTTTTCAAGCTATACCTTTAGCTACTGTTTAAATGTTTACATAAAATTTCAACAAAAGGAATGCAAAAATAATTCCTCAGGATTTCAAAAACATCACTAGTGTTTATCATTTTACAGAAGCAAAGTAAGAAACTTGACTAGATAAATATCATGGCGTCTCCTCCTCCCTCTGCTGCTAAGCTTCCAAACAAAATTTTGGCTCTACTTTAAAATGCCATCAGCCGTGCACTTTGAGAATTCACAATTTGGATTTAGCCACTATTCAGTACAGTAGATGTTTAGGCACAGGAAAACCCTGAATCTCTATATCAATTTTGTAACTGGTAAGATTCTTTTCACTGTTGAACTACTACACACATTTTCCTGATGATTCCATGTAAAAGTAAAACTAGGTATGTTTAAAGCACACACACAAATGTAGTACATCAATAACCAGAAGTTTTCTTTCAACTGTATCGTTTCCATAATCACAGGCATGCTTGCTAGGTAACATGATCAACAGGAAACAAAATATTAAAGAGAATTCTGGTTTGAAAACAAAACAAAATAGAAATAAAGCAACCAGATATATAGACAGGCTTGGTTCCAATTCTCTACTGCATTTATTAACTACCAAGCTTAATATCATTTTCAGGGATTTTATATAACAGTCACAATAGTAGGAAATCTAAAGTCTATCAACTGTTAATCAAGTCTGGATGGATACCACGAACAACATTAAACCTATTACTTGATGGGATGTTTAGTCACAGCTTCTGAACATGGCAATCCAATCATAAGAAGTCATCTATTTAATCCTTCTAGCTCAGGCTTGAGAATCACAGGACCTAAAAATGTTTCAAATATCTTTCCTAGCTGCTGGAGAACTCTTCCAACTCAGACAACAAGAAAATAAAATCTTAAAAATAGTTACTTAAGATTGATGGCCCAATAAAGCATCCAAATAAAAAAATCGTGAACCCGTTCACACACCAAGCAAAATGCAAAGAACTGCAAACAATTACGGTTAAGTTCCAACCAAGTACTATACACAACCAAAGATTTTTACAACGCTAAAAGCTGTAACAAAAATCTAATTATTTAACAGTTTAGTATCTACTGACTATTCAATCAACATGGAAACTGGGAAAAACAAACAAACAAAAAAAAACCCCAGGCAGCCATAAAACCTTTCAGAAAATTGGCAGTCAAAAGTTACTACCCTGTAGCAAATTCACACCCTAAAATAAAAGTCTCTAAAACAACAGAACGCTCTAATGGATTGTGAGATCACAGACATGACGTTTGGTTTCCTGAACTATTTCATCAACATCATTATAAGGAATCAAATACCATAGTAAAAATGAAACAAAAAATCTCCAAGTTCACTGATGAGACATGGATAATTGGTCCAATAAAATTTGTCTCTGCCCATGAATATCATCTCCTTATTAGGGTTTGTTTACTTTCCCTGCTGCTCCATCCCTACACCGATCCACTGGGCCACACTGATGCTCACTTAAAGTTAAGGTAAAAAAAAAAAAACAAAATCCCTTCCTTTCCTGGGTCCTCAACACTGTTGACCCATTGGAGCATTCCTTCACAAACATCTACTGCACAAATAGCTATATGCCAAGTCTTATACTATTCCTTGGAATTTTCTAAAAGATTTTACCAAATATTGATGGAAAATATGGGCCAAGAAAACAATTTTAATCCTGCTAGCAACAGTGTTTTCCCCTTTTGAAACATCCTAATACTTTGCTAGTATCTCTCTATTAACATCATACTATAAATATTTATATGTATATTTTATCCCTTCCATGTGAAAAATCAACTTAAAACCAGAAGCTCTATTTTATTCTGTTTTCTTTTCTTTTTGCTAATAAAAGAAGTTTTTAAAAATAAATTAAAACAAATCTCTTTTAATTTTCATTCATTTAGGGAAAAAAAGGACTACTTTGAATAATAGAAAGATGCTTCTATACAAATTACAAATGAGAAGTTAGCATCTTCTTTGAGATTACATAACTTCTTCCTTAATTGTTACACTTTGTTAGTAAGAGTTATATATGTTTAGTAATTTGTTTCTTGAGAAGGTTCTTGGTTTTCTGGAACAGAAAAAATTCACAATGACCAGTTAATCACGCCAGTGCAGCTGATTATTGTTAGCAGTAGAGTACGGAAGGTAATTCAATTCCACTTTTCTCCTGCTTCTAGTTCCCATAAAAACATAGAGTAGTTTCATTCTATTTTCAGCTTGTCAGAATTGACAACTTTATGTGTACAAGATACAGAATAAAAGTTTGACTCTGAAAATTGAGAGAATGTGTAGCTTTGGATACCCTTGTTTTCCAAATGCATGAGCATTAACCCAACTGCAGGTATACTTTTAACTATTTTTTATTGAAACTCTTTAACATCCATTTCCCTGCCTCTTTAAACATAGCATCAAAAAAATATTCAGAGCTCTTCCTGATTAGTCAGGGTCACCATTATGTATGTGTCAACCACTGAGCTACATCTCAGAGATACTTGCTATAGATACTACATCCCAGCCAGTGAATATTCCATGGACTGTAGGGTTAGGCATAGCATATGTCATTAGCATGCCACAGCAATAGCACTCTACTGAGGGACATTAAAGATGCCTGTCCTCTGTTCTTACCACATTCATTTTCCCAGAGTTTAGAAAGGAGTATGTATTTATCCAACAGCCCCTCACTTTTCTATCTTCTATCTTTCCTACGTCTCTCTGTTGAGAGTGTGCTGTTTGCTGCACCACTACAATTTCTATCACTTCTCATCAAAACACTGAATCTCGGCTGCTCCCTTTCCTCTTCTCTGCTGTCTTCAATCAACTGCCCATCCACAAAAATGCAAAAACTAATCATTAAAAAACACAATATAAGTACTATGAAACTATACATAACTATACATTTACTTTCAAACTGATATATATTTGCAATAAATTCCAAATAAATTTTAGAAAAAGTGTGTCGAGGTATGTAAAAAAATTTTACTGAAATTTTTATTGCAGTTGCATTGAATTTACAAATTAATTTGGGGAGAACTGACATCTTTATAACATTATGTCATCCCATGGTATTTCTCTCCTATTAGCTTTGTCTTCTTTTTATGTCCTTTAACAGGTTTTGTAATTCCTCCATAATGGTCTTGTGCATTCTCTTTAAAGGTTAGTTACTTGATTGTTGCTATTACGAATGTTACTAAGTCAATTTTTAAAAAGAAGGAGGACTTGCCCTACCAGACATTAGGACATCGTGCAAAGCCACTGTAATAAAAACATTGACACTATACAGAAATAGACAACTGATTAATGAAATATGAGAAAGAACTCATATACAGTGAGGGTATACTACAAATCAGCAGGAAAAATACAAACTGCTTGTATTCTACAGGAAGAAAAAATCCAACACTACTACTCACAATTTATATAAAAGTAAACTCCTGAAGAATACAAACCAAAATATAAAATATAAAATCATAAAGCAAATAGGAAAAAACTTAGGGGGATTTGTGACACCAGGTTACAAAGGATTTCTTTGGTCGACAGAAACACAAACCACAACATGTTGATTTATATGCTGAGATGTGATGATTTAACCACCTAAAATTAAAGATTCCTTACTAAAGATGCTATCGTGGACAAAATTAACAGATTACAATGTACAAAATCAATATGGATTAATGTCTAGAATAGTTAAGAAACTCTAGATAAGTAGGGAAAATGGGCAAAGGATATAAATAGCCAATTTATATTTAATCATTCAACAAACATTTATTATCTACTTTTGTAAATGCTAGAGATATGGGTGTTAACAACACAGATAAAGTCCCTGACTTCAAGGAACTTGAGGAGGGAAAATAAACAAATTAATACATAATATAAATAATATAATATTTTGTGATAAATACTATGAAGAAAGATAAAGCAGAATGAAGAAAGCGATGGACTACTCTTTTAGATGAGATGGTCAGGGAGAGTCTCTCTGGGGACATGACATTTAAGCAGAGACCTGAATGAAGTGAGTGAGCTATGTAAGGGGAAAGAGTTTCCTAGGCAGAAAAATACAGCAAGAACAGGAGGCCTTAAGGACAATGGATAACAAGTATGTGAAAAGAAAACCAATCTCACTAATAATCAGAGAAATGAAAATTTAAATAATGATACATCACTTCGTAAATTTTAGATTGGCAAAAATATAATGTGAGATTAATACCAAGTGTCTGTGGAACTGGAGGCAAAAGGAACGCTCATGTACTGCTAGTGAGACTATATAGTAGTACAAACATTCTGGAAATCAAGTTGGCAGTACTTAGTGAAATAAACTATTTGTATACCCTACTATCCAGAGATTCCACTCTGGAAAACTAAAGTTCTCCCAAAAGCCCATAAGAGAACATTGTATGAAAATGAAAATCAGAGTTGTTCATGTGGTAGCAGGAAATCATAGGCAACCTAGGTGACCATCACCAGAGGATCAGGTAAGATATGGTAGGTGCATACACTGAAATACCTAGAGCAGTTACAGGTTATGAAATAGATGCACAGAAATCCAAATGGATAGGGTTTTTTAAAAGGAATTGAGCACTGAAATGCTTATGGGAAAAAACATGTCTTAGATTTGCTTCAAAGTAAAACAGTTTGAAGAAGTGGAGTTGTGGGGAGGAGGTACCGGGGGAAGAATGGTTAAAAATATTTATGAAGTTGGCTATGAGTTGATAATTGTTAATACTGGATAATGGACACTTGGGGGTTTGTTATATTATTCTCCCCAATTTGTATATCATAAAAAGCACATCATAAAATTATAAAACTTATAATTTATTTAAATTAAAAATACATGGGTATAAAACAATACTATATATCTTTTAAAGACACAGACATGTCCAAAAACATTAGTATTAATGTCTATGTAGGCAGAGATTAGAATGGCAACTAGGGATAAATGAGAACTGTTTTAAATTAAACAAGAGAGGAGCCTTATACTCCCAAAGCTGATAGTGTGTCATTACCTGGGGAGTGTTATTAATTCAACTTTTTGCAACTGAGGTCTAAAAAGAAACACTAAACAAAGTGCTCTGGAATCACAGAGGAGGGGTAACTAAATCTGATTTGGGAGGAGAGGGTATTCCTGCCCCATACCTTAGACCCACTGAATCATAATCTCTGCGATTTGGCAAAAGGTACTATAGTTCAATTTCCATTTCACAGAGGAGAAACAGTACAGTAAGTGAAATAATATTCCAAGCTCACAGACCAGCACATAGAAGAGGTGGGATTCAAGCCCAGGGCCAGAACTGCCACCATTACTCACTGTGCTACCAATGCTGTGTTATCATAATTTAAAACCCGCACACTGCCACCAGACTGAATTTCCTCAAATTGTGTTTTACCCCACAATGCCACTGATCTTGGCAACCACAGGAAAAATGAAATCCTATGTGGTTTATATAGCCCTCCAATCATCCTCATCCACCTCAACAAATACCTCACTTTTCTCCAATATAACTCCTCTCTTCCGGTCACACTAGTCCTCCTTAATTCTTTCAGGATACCCACAACACTCTAATAAGCACTTTCTTCAAATCTAAACACCCTCTATTCTCCTCTATATTTATTTGTACCCCACACATCCTACAAGGTCCACTATTCAGAACACTGCAATAGCGTTAATTGAATGAACCAAAAGTCCCACAGCTACTCCAAGTTTCCCTAATGACTTCAGCACACACCTTTTCCTTCTTTAATTTCTTTTGCACATACTCTCTGCGCCATTCAATTAGCACCTTATTACAGTAACACCTCATTTATCCAGCATCATTGGGAAAGGAAAGTATTCATCAGAAGCAAATTTTCCAGACAACTTAAGCATTAATTTAGGAAGCAGCAAAGTAAAGTGAAAATAGTGCTGACTTTAGTTACAGAGAGACCTAGATTCAAATCCCAATTCTGCCACTTACTAGTTAGGTGTTTCTAACCTGCAAAGTGACTAAGAATTCAATAGTGAATAAGATAAACATGGTTCCTGCACTCATGGAGTTTGTAGTCTACTAGTCATTAATTAATTTCACTTTGTGTTGCAAGATACAAATGAAACAAACAAGGTGCTAAATGGAGAATAAGGAAGGACCTACTTTAGGAAGTATGGTCGGGGAAGGCCACTGAGATCTGATAGATCAAAAGGAGTCGGTCATAGAAAGGGCTAGGAAAGTAAACACTGTCTTGAGGTGTCAAAGGGTTAGCATATTCAAGGACTGAAAGAAGGCTATGGGGGATCATGTATGAGTAAGAGGGAAAATAGCAGGAGATGGGTTTGGAGAATTAGGCAAGGACCAGACCATTCAGGGTCCTGCAGTTAAGGAGTCTGAGTTTTATTCTAAGTTTAACAGGGAGTGACACAAGATAGATAATGTAAATGTACCAATTATTTCATGAATAGTAGACTTTTCTCATTCGTTTGCGGAGTTATCATTGACAAATCTGACTTAGGGCTCCCACCCCAAAGCAAAAGCAACAACAACAATACAGTGTAATGAGTTTCAACATTTTACTAAAAGGAGCAGCACCTTTTTAAATAAATAAAACACTTCTTATACCTCATTACATAAAAACATTAAAGATGAAGCTACTCTAAGATGGCCTCTAAGGTCCTTACTTCATACCATGTCACCTCTTTCAATTCCTTCTATAATAGAGTTTAAAAACATGGGGACAAATAAATAACATTGGTCTAGGAGTCAGAAAATTTCAATTACACTCCTGACTGTGACTTAATAGCCAAAGAACCTTGTGCAAGCAACTTATTGCCTTGAGTCTCAACTTCTTTACTAAAATGGATATAATACCCAACATGCTTAACATACATGATAATATGTGGATCAAAAGTGATAATTTGGGGGGCAAGGACTGTCAACTCCTATAATGTAAAACTAGAACCTTTATCTTTTATTACTTTTGTAATAAACAAATTCTGGTCATTTATTTGATTGATGTCCAAATCATACTAAAATATTAAAGATCCAAGCATGAATTAACTTTTGCAAATGTCCAAGCCAATTTACAAATTGATAGGTATGGCATTAAATGAAATCAACACATTTATCGAATCCTTGCTACAATTAAGGTCCTATGCAATGCTACAGCCAATAGCAAAAAAAAAAAAACTAAATTTGGTGTTTAATGGAGAATGAAGTTTATTTTTTAATTACTTATTGAGTTTGAAAAGTCAATGAGTAGTGTATATTTCAACATAACTAAGAAAGCAAATTTCAAATATCTCACCATTAAAAATGATAGGTTAGGCCAGGAACAGTGGCTCACACCTGTAATCCTAGCATACTGGGAGGCCAAGGTGGGAAGAGCACTTAAGGCCAGGAGTTCGAGGCCAGCCTGAACAACACAGCAAGATCCTATCTCTAGAAAAATGTAAAAATTAGCCAGGTGTAGTGGTGTATGCCTGTAGTCCCAGCTACTCGGGAGGCTGAGGCAGGAGGATCGCTTGAGCCCAGTCCACTAGTCCAGTAGTTTGAGGTTGCAGTGAGCTATCATGATGCCACTGCACTCTCTAGCACCGGCCAACAGAGTAAGACCTTATCTTAAAAAAAAAGAAAAAAAAAAGGTAACCAAGGTGATAGATATGTTAATTAGCTTGATTTAATCATTCCACATTGTATACACGCTTCAAAACACAACGCTGTGCCCTATAAATGTATACAATTACGATTTTCAATCAAATATATTAATAAAAAATTATAAGAAAAAAGTCAGTAAGTTAAAGAAGTAAATAATATACTCTCCTAAATTTCTCAATTTCTCTTTCAAAGTGTTAAATGTACTCACTTTTTATAAATCACTGAATTAGGTTACATTTGCCCTTAAATAGTTCACCTGAACTAGCCTATGTTCAAAATTTGAATCTTCAAATAGGATGGATTCTCCTTTTAAAAAAATAAAGAACTTGAAGATAGGAATTCTCAAGCAGTTAGACAATGTAAAACAGTAAATCTCCTATGCAGCAGTTAGAAATAGGGACTGGATGTACATACAGCAAGATAGATAGATACAGCAAGATAGATACAGCAAGGTAGATAGATAGAAAGAAAAAGACTAAATCTCATAATTTAAAATACCTAATTCTAAAAGATTGGCCTACTATTATTAATTACTCTTGTCAATCTAAAAAATAAAAGGTAATAATTTTAGAAAATACATTATACAAAGTAAATTTTGACAGATATTGGAGAGAGAGAAAAAATGAGATTTTACCAGTGGTTGTTTGTTTTTTAATTAAATGAAATGAAAGATTTCTATCCAGGTATGTGAAAAAGCATCACAGATAACTTGATGTCACCAAAATACACGTAACCTTTGTCAAATACACACTTTTAAAAATGAATGTGTTATCATTACCGAAAAACAATTACCAAATAACTATCTATAAAAGAGATTTTACATAGTCAAAAACATCTAAAACTCTAAAAATCTGCAGTTTTACTTGAGTTTTCTCTCATAAAAAAAGTGGACTTCTCATACAGAATGACAAACTGAAATACACTTATTCTCTGGTACCATAATTCTGATTTATATCTTATCTTTTAACTTTCCATCAACTAGATTTTAAAAAGAAATACAATCTTCTGATAGTAAGAAAACTAGGCTTTTTATACCTTAGTCCAAACCTAAGTAGAAACTCAGATTCCTCTCAAGTGATGAAATTTAAGCAGTTTCATATCAGATGAGAGATGAGGCAAATGAACATTTTAACTCCTGTATATTCCTCACTAAAAATTTATTTAATAAGTAAGCAAAAAGAAAATCACCTCTAAAGGGTTTTTTTATTGTGCACACATGACATGAAATTTAACATCTTAACCATTTGTAAGTATACAGTTCAGCAATGTTACATGTATTCACATGGTTATGAAACAAATCTCCAGAACTTTCTGATTTTGCAAAACTGAAACTCTATACCCATTAAAAAACAAATGTTCAATGGAAACAACTGGGTTCAAATATGGATTTTATATATACTGAAATGTATGACCTTAAGTTTCTAAAGGCTTTTGCCTCAGAGTCCTTGTCCAAAAAATATAGTACAACATCTACCTCATTGGGACAGCAAGATGATGAATAAAGTCATCAGCTTAACATCATTATGTTACTTGGGTCATTCAAATATGTTAATAGTTTACTAAGAAATTATATATTGACCCTTCATCTTTTTTAGATGAGTACAGATTTAAAGAATAATGACTACTATTTTCATGAAATAGAATTATTGCCCTCAAAAAGCAATCACAAAACAGTCCATTTGATTGCCAAGCCAAATGAATCTCTGGCAATATCCTATGGAAAAATATCTTTACTTATGCCAAGTAAGAGGAAAGATTTCCTGGCTGCCTTAATAAGCTTCAGGCAAAAATGCTTATCCACTTCAAGTGTTCCAGTAACCATTCCAGTAAAGAACCTTAAAAAACAGAAAGTCAATTACTTTATTCAAATAAAGCTCAATATGATTTTCATCAATTTCTAAGTTTCAATCTACAGAAGAGATTATCATCCAAGTTAGATGATAATTGAACCTTTCAGAACAATGAACCATTTATTTGTACATTCCTTGGGAGGAAGAATACTCAAGATTTTACTTCTCTCTTCCTTGTTAGTTATGTAGGATAAGAAAGGGATAAGATAAAACCCAAAACAGAATTTCTTTTATTATACTATTATAATAAGTTATATTATAATAATATAAGTTATATTATAATATTAACTTAAATAGAGAAATGAAAAGTTCTATCCTCACTTCAATTATCATGTCAGGAGAACAAAAACCTTTGGCGTTTCATCACTGCAGTTCAGTAGAGCGTTGGATTTCAGGGCCTTAAAATTGACTTCATAGGATGCATGGTCTTTGATTTGATGTCTTATATCAAATCAAGGTTATCTCTAATATCATGCACCTATGTGAATTAGAAAGTTTTAACAGTAATCCTTAAAATGCTACTTTAAAAGTAGAAAAACATAATCAGAACCATAATATAAATTTATTTCAGAAATTAAAATATGTAAAAATTAATGTTATGTGAGGTTAAACCATCTGGCTCTTCAATTTTTTTAAATTCTTTTTTTAGTTTCTAAATATGAAAACTATAATTTCCCTTTTCCAGAATAAAGTGGCAATCCATGATCCATAATATGAACAAATACTTCAATATAAATTATTATCAAAAATGAATAGTATTTATAAAACAAATTAATAATAATTTACAGCCTGGAATCTAACACATGCCATAAATAGTAACACCAACGCACTCTGCAAATTTACTCTTAACATTTTGTAAATAATGTTTTTAATTTTAAAATAAAAAGGTTTTGCTTTCACATGTTCAACTTTCTATCAAAACTGTACCAAGATTAAATGAAATCTCTCAAACTTAATGTTTTGAATTAAGCTCTCAATCATAATCTACCAGAAGAAATAATTTGCTTGTTTTTCCTGTTTTGTTGCTTTTTATAAGAACTTCCTTTTTTACAGGTACAATAAATTACATATGCAAATAAATAAAAGCAAAACAAGCAATCGAATGCTGCTTTTATATGTGCTATAATGCTCTGCAGCCTTGTTACTTTGGATGGTTCATATAGAAGAAACCCTGACAAGTAAAAATGAGTTTTGTGCAGCAGAGTATCTTATGCCCTTTCTATTAAATATGAAAAAAAAACAAAAAACCACTCACCCAACCCCTCCACCACCACTGCCACTCCTTCCATCCCCTCACCCCTTCCTGAACTATTTTAGAAACCTCATGCACTGCTGGGTAAGTGGTCTCTTGTCATTTTAGACAATTAGAAAACAGCACATTCAAAAAAATTCAATTTCTGTCTTTACAAATGTTTTAATTTTCTCATTATTGGAAGGAAATAGATTTTAGATAGTAATTCAAAGCTATTAAATTTTTCAACTTGAATAATTTCAAAAGAGTTAAATTTCTAAAATATTTCAACAGATTTGTTTGTTAAATATTCTGGCCTTCTTAGATAGGCAAAATAAATATGCCCAGAATCCACCATTAATAGAAAAGGGTCTTATTAAGCTCATTTTAGTGTCAATTAGCAAGATGAAATACTATCAGTCATCAATAACCAAAAAAAATATGAAGGCCCCAATAATCTCAGGACTCCACTGAATGGAAAATATAACTTGGAAGTCAGCCAGAGAAGAGAACTTGTCATATAGTAATAAACACAGAGGGAACGGAAAGAGCTCCCATAACTTTCAAACAACAGAAAAATGAGTCTCTCTTAGTCATAGTAAATTACGGTTGTAGGGATTCCCATCAATTCATCAACACCTAGAAGAGAAAGGTCAAAAACCTCCACCACAGCCACCCAGGTAAAAACTCAGTCATAAAACTGAAATATTGTCACTAATAAGGTATATATTTCACACAATGAGAATTTATTATAATTTACCCAGACTGGATTACTTTAAATGAAACAGGCCCAAGCTTTGTCATTTTTAATCCTCCAATTTTGCTGGCAAATCATATCTGTTATAAAATCTAAGAAATTATTAGCCCTATATTTTATTGATGCCTTTTTCCTTTCTATGTAACTCACCTAGATTTGACCAAATGCCACAATTAGATAATACTGTACTTCCTTCTCAGTACAGTGCCTGTAGCAATACAACTTAGGAAATTGAAAGCTCTCCCCTAAGCCTCAGCCACAGTGGCTATTTTCGTCTGAATAGGGCCCTGAATACCAAATACCACTTATTTCAACTAGTTAAATGTCCATGCATTTAAAAAGATATGAAACTATTCCCTGCCCTGTCAAAGAAAGGGAAGTCTGAAAATGTTTTAAAGCTGTGGTCCCCAAAACCAGACCACAGACTGGATGGGGCCACACAGCAGGAGGTGAGTGTGGGCCAGCAGCTTCATCTGTGTTTAAAGCCACTTCCCAGGGTTCACATCAATGCCTGGGCTCAGCCATCAGATCAGCAGCAGCAGCAGCCACATCAGAGTCTCACAGGAGTGCAAACCCTACTGTAAACTGCGCATGCCAGGGATCTAGGTTGTGCCCTCCTTATAAGAATCTAATGCCTGATGATCTGAGGTGGAGCTGAGGCGGTGATGCTAGTGCTGGGGAGCAGCTGCAAATACAGATTATCACTAGCAGAGCTTTGACTGCACAATAAATGTAACGCGCTTGGATCATCCCCAAACCATCCTCCCTCATCCGAGGAAAAATTGTCTTCCATGAAACTGGTCCCTGGGGCCAAAAAGGTTGGGGATCGCTGTTTTAAAGCATCATCAGCTTTGCAATTGTTTGAAGAAAAGCAAATATAACTATGGAAATGATCAGAAATCGGCAAGTTGTATCATAAATATGTATTCATTTAAAGTAAATGGACAAAAGGATGGCATTTTCTGATTAGAATTGAGGGTCAAGACTCTGTGTTTTATTTGGATTAAAGCTATTTAAGTGAACTGATAGATGATATGGAAAAGTGACATCAACCTGCACCTGTTTCTTTACCTTTTATAATTCCTTAAATACACAGATAAAAAAGGCCATTGTTTAATTTGTCGTATTACTTTCACTCTAACAATATCTAAGAAAAACGTGATAAGTAAAATAGACAACATAACAAAGTATCTCTACACAATCTTTAATATCTCAAAGGGCTGGCAAACCTAAACCAAGATATTTGTAATCTTGGTTTTAGTTTGTAGTTTGACACAAATATCTTCTTCTCTCAAGTCTATTCTAAATGACAGCAGGCCACTATAACACATACACAATTCTTACATATTTCAAACCTTCTAGTCTTTCCAAGAGGACACATAAAATAATAAGTATATCCATAATCCCAGTAACACATCATATAGATAATCAGCTAGCAAAGGAAAATGGACTTATAAATTCTCAAGAATCTGTTAAGTAGAAATATTTTTCTATATTTAAAGAGTATTTATAAGGAAAGCATTTAAAGATAGAATGCTACACTCTTAAGCCAGTGCCTTTCCTATCAATAACTGGTTATTTTACAATTGATATTAAGATCGCTCCCTTACAGGAAGATTTTTCAAATAAATGCCACTTTATTCAAGTTCCCAAGAGAAAAATCAAATTGACCTGCATATGCTCCTCATTGCTGATTTTAAATGAATATAAAGCATGCTAAATTAATGATCAAATCAAAGTACTTAAGAATTTTGCTTAGAACAGCAATGGTTGTAAACTTTAGTTAATTCATCTCATGCTAGATATTGCAAATTATATTAAACATATATTGATAAAATTTAATTTACAGTATCTTTTATAACTATACAATAAAAAATAAATGATAGCCCCAATACTGTCAGTGCATTTCAAAGCTTGAACAAAACAGTCATGACATTTGTGTAAATGGCAAATATGCCATTAATGATATACTGCATAGGACTTTTTCTTATTTATATCTTAAATTTTTAAATTTAAATACAGTCATTCCTCCATATCCATGGGGGATTGGATCCAGGACCACCCACAGTCTCCACCACAGATACCAAAATCCAAGGATGCTCAGTCCCTTTCAAAACATGCTGTAGCACTAACGTGTAACTTACGCACATCCTCTCTATACTTTAGATCATTTCTAGATTACTTATAATACCTAATACAATGTAAATATTATGTAAATAGTTATGCTGTATTGTTTAGGGAATGATGACAAGAATGTCTATACAGGTTTAATACAGACACAATCATCCATTTTTATTTTCAAATGTTTTTGATCCACTGTTGGCTGAATCCATCGACGTGGAACCCACAGCTATGGACGACCAACTGTATACTTTCAAATAATAAAATAATTCTTAATTAATAAGGAATTTGTGTTTTAAAAATAATTCACAACACATCTGATAAACTTCCCTATATCGACAGAGCAAAATATGTTACAAAACGTTAGATAAAAATAAAACATCAATAATAAACCACACTTTATATCATTTCTATACACACATTTACTTTCCTATAAGATTAAACTCATTACAAATGACAAAAGATATTTATCAATCCATCTGGGTAAAATGAAATTGATATTTTTTAACATCTCAGATTACTTATTTCCTGTTTTCAGAATAGTAGAAAGTAAAACTCGATTGATCAAGTCACTTCCCTACTTTAAAAACCTTACAGTAGGCCCCACTGGCCTCAGGATGAATTTGGAATTCTTAGCCTGGCTTTCAAGAACTAGCCCACTGGCAGGCACGGTGGCTCACGCCTGTAATCCTAGCTCTCTGGGAGGCCGAGGCGAGCGGATTGTTTGAGCTCAGGAGTTCGAAACCACCCTGAGCAAGACCCCCCCATCTCTACTAAAAACAGAAAGAAATTAATTGGACAACTAAAAATATATAGAAAAAATTAGCCGGGCATGGTGGCACATGCCTGTAGTCCCCAGCTACTCGGGAGGCTGAGGCAGGAGGCTGACTTGAGCCCAGGAGTTTGAGGTTGCCAGCTACTCGGGAGGCTGAGGCAGGAGGCTGACTTGAGCCCAGGAGTTTGAGGTTGCCGTGAGCTAGGCTGATGCCACGGCACTCTAGTCCAGACAACACCAGTGAGACTCCATCTCAAAAAAAAAAAAAAAAAAAAAAAAAGAACTAGCCCACTGCTTATCTCTGTAGCCTCTACTACCTTTCCAAAAACGTCCCTCCCTGAAACACACACAGCACTACTGAACTTTCTGCTTCTAGAAAGAATCATAGTCTTTCTCACTTCTGGACTTCTCTCAGGCACAAATTGTTCCCTATGCCAAAAGTCCTGTTTACTTCTCTGGCAGGGTTTTTCTTACTCACTGTTATGTCCCCACTGTCTTGTACAGTGCCTGGCACATAGCAGAACACTGAGTAAGTACCTAATGAGTAAATGAATAATGAGCGAATTTAAACTTTTTTTAACTTTGTTTTCGAGGGGGGTATTTATTGGAAACATGTAAAGTGATAAATGCTCACAAATGTTATATTTTGTTGCTTTTTCCATTTTCTTATTTAAAAGGGTGCTTTTTGGTCAAGTGACTTTAACATGTTTCTTATCAAATAATATCAAAAATTTTACATGTATGTATGGACATAAAAACTATCTTATATGGTTATTTTCATTTTCTTCACTTTGCTTATCTGTATTTTTAAATTTTTCTACTTTGAATATTTATTTAATAACAAAAAGTATTTTAAAGAGTACTATTAATACTACTAAGCTAATTAAATAAACTTAGTTTGTACTCTGTAAATAGGGGTTTTACTCAAGTATTCTCGTTTGTCCCTTCTACCAACTTAAAAAGTAGAAAGGAAATTTAGAGATGCTATTCTACAGGGAGGAGTTAGAGTTTGCTAAGCAAGGGAGATTTAAAAAAATAATTTTCCATCAAACGTTTTCTTTAAAAGCTAGTAGCCTACTGACTGGTAGCCAAGACAGGCAGTTATTAATTTAGTTTTCCTAGTCATCTCTTGGAAATGATCTCTTTATTCTAATCTGCTATGATTCAAAAAGGTTTTTAAAAATCAGTTAACAAAACCTAGCAGTGTAACCCATCCTAAAAATCATTTTTAAAAATTCACATACTCACAATCACTTTAAACATCCACCTACTAAAGCTAAAAACCACTTTACTTATTGACTTCTTTCCTTTCCGTGTCCTCTTGGAACCCATTATTGTCATCCTTTAATAAAAGAAAAAAGTGGTCCAAAGCAGTTGGCAAAACCTCTCTATAACATAATAAAACCAAATAGTGTTCCCCCCCAACTAACGTCCCTAATGCAAAGTTTCCCAATTAAAAAAAAAAAAACTCTATATCCCCTTCTAGTTAGCCTTCTCTCTTTGCTTCCTTTCTCGAGTGAAGGCTGTCCACATTTGATATCTCCAGCACCTCACTTCAGACCCACTTCTCAAAACGTCACACACTAACTTAGGTTCTCGCCACTGAAACTGATCTCCTTAAGGTCCAGATGATTTCTTAGTTTAAAAATTCAGTCCTGTTTAAGCTCCCTATTCATTCTACAAATCTGGCATGGTAACTCACTCCATTCTCAAAACATCCCTTCCTTGACTTCCATGATGCCAATCCTTTAGGAGATTCCCTCATCTCTCTCTGGCGTTCTTTTCAATCTCAATCTCAAACCCTATTCCACCAGGTCCTTAAATATTCTCTATGGTTCCATCTCTGATTTCGTCACACTTTCTCCCTGCACATTCCCATGAAGAATGGCTTCATTCCCATCTCATGGCCTCAAATGATACGCAATGCAAGGAAAAACAGGCCATATATAAGGGGCAAAAGCAAGCAAAAATAATCTATGCTGTTAAATCAGGTGGGGGTAGGAAGCACATGTGATGCTTCTGGAGTGCTAGTAACATGGTTCTTCTCAATGTGGGAGCTTAGTTACCCTGACTGGTGTGTTCAGTTTGAGAAAATTCACCAAGCTATACATTTAGGATATGTGCTATTTTCCATATGAATGCCATACTTCAACAAGATTACTTTTTTAAAAGAGAGAAAGAATAAGCTAAACCTGAGTTCAGATCCCAGCTCTGACATGTGTGACTTTGTTAAATTACTTATCCTATTAAAGACTTAGTTTCCTCATCAGTAAAATGCAGATGATAATACCTACTTCACAGCACTGTAGAAAATGAAATAAAATGTAACATCTATGGGACCCAGAACAATGCCTGGTGCACAGATGCCTTAGCTTACAAATGTCTCTTCTCTGTCCCCATCCTCTCTCTATTCTGTATCTGCAGCCTAGACTTTTCCCTCAAACTCAGAAACTACACATCCAATTTCCTTCCAAACTGCTCCATCTCTAGGTCTGAATGGCATCTCAAACTGAGCTCATCATCTCCCTCCTTATACCTTCCTGTATTCCCTCAAAGTCTGTGACTGAAACTTCTACCCACAATTACAGCCATCTTAAAAATCCTAATTTTTCACCTTTAGGCCACCGGGTCCCATCTATTCTACATCCTGAAACATCCACTGCACTGGCATAGGAAAATGATGACATTTGTATTGTTCAGCAGCTTATTTATTACAATAGCCTCCTGATGGATCTGTCTCCCCCTTTACCCCACCTTCCACATTACTTCCCGAATGATTCCTCTAAAATACACCTCAGATGATGTAAGTTTTCTGCTTAAAATTGCATATCTCCCAGATCAAGTTGTCATTCAAGGTCGTTCTTGAAACAGTTCCTGTTTAACTTGGCAGACTTATCACCTACAGACCATCAAGTCATATCATCTTCATTGCAGTTCACAAATATACCGTAATCTGTAATGCCTCCATGTTTCTCTACGGTTCTGTACCTGCCCCCCATCTAGAAAACTCTTTACTTGCCACATCCCCCAATTTGGCTAATGCTTGTATTTTAATAAACATCTTTAGAAATATCTCTTGATACTCTCACAGCCCTAAGCTAGACTCAATTTTCAGACCTCACAGCACCTTCTGCATACCCATTAGAGTGCTTGTTACACAGTGTGATAATGGCTGATAGTGCGCCCCCTCTGGGTGGGGGGTTCCTGATGGGCAGAGACTGCCAGGTTATTAAGGTCTGACTCAGGAGGCTCAACAGAGGCTGACATACAGCAGACAGTTAACATTTTTTTTAAACGAATAATGGAACAGGGAGATAGTAGAAAGCAGAACGAATATAATTCCCATCTCATAAAATATATATAAATGTATACTATCATAAAATAGTTAAACAAGTTTTTAAAACTAATTTGAAATGTTATTTTAGTAAAACCCAGTATTTTAAGAAGCTCTATTTCCTTAGGCTATTCTATACAGAGAACTAGAAGACTTGTTTCAAATCTGAAAAATAAAAATTGAACATTGTGGCAGTTGGTCTCCATTTGCCCCATGAAGAGTACTCTCTACCCATTCTGCCCTGCTGTGACCTGCGAGGCTGCTCTTTATAGACTATGTATTGCCTAAATTCCCCTTGGATTCTACAGAAAGGAGGCAGCAGCCTGTCAGAGAGCAGGAGAAGGTGGCCCCTTCCCTCCCAGGCCTCTAGCCTCTGTTTAACAATGGGCCTGACAGGGGCTGTGTGGTCCTCTTCAAACTACAGCTCCAGGAGGCTGGCATTTCTCCATCAACCAGAGCTCTCACCAGATCCTGGTAACTGCTCTTTCACTTTTCCCATCCAGACCTAGGGGTGGTAAAGCTAATCCCTGGGTGTTCTTTCATTTTGTGTTGGTTTTAATCCTGCACATAACTTCACTAAACTTTCTTCAATTACTCTTTTAAGGGAGCCATCCTGCTGGGGACCTGACTAATACAAACACAAAAACATTTTGTGAACTAGCAGCATTTTTGCCAGTACTTGCTATATTATCAGTTCTCTTGTCAATGACACTGCCATCTTACAGAAAAGCATCAACAGCCTTTGGCCGGGCCTAATCTTTCTGGCCCTGAATTCATAAGTCCAACCCACTTACATAATTGACTCAGTACACCTTGAATTCAAAATAAATTAGTAAATCATTTCAACTAAGATGAACTCTTACTTAAAAACTACTCCCAAGATGTATTAATATATATACACACATACAGATATGTGTGTTATATGTACGTGTAATATATTTTATGGTAAGAAACCTCACTCAAGTTTTTCTACTACAATTTTTCTAAATGAAGAAATAACAGTATCAGCCCCTAAGTTTAATTCAGGATTTAAAAAATGTTTACTGAAACACCTTAGTATAATAGCTTCCTAATAATAATTATTGCTTCAATGCACTGATAATGTATAATAATCATCACATAATTTTAATCCAATTATAACTGACAAATAGCATATGATGTGAAAAAAATAAATGAATTGTTTCTATTTTTTCTTTTTTTTTTTTTTTTGAGACAGAATCTCACTGTGTTGCCCGGGCTAGAGTGTCGTGGCATCAGCCTAGCTCACAGCAACCTCAAACTCCTGGGCTCTAGCGATCCTCCTGCCTCAGCCTCCTGAGTAGCTGGTACTACAGGCATGCGCCACCATGCCCAGCTAATTTTTTCTATTTTTAGTTGTTTGGCTAATTTCTTTCTATTTATAGTAGAGACAGGGTCTCGCTCTTGCTCAGGCTGGTCTTGAACTCCTGAACTCAAGCGATCCTCCTGCCTCGGCCTCCCAGAGTGCTAGGATTCCAGGCGTGAGCCACTGCACCCAGCCTCACAGGACCCTTTAATGAGAAAAGAATTGTTTGAGTTGGCCATAGCACTAGTACAGGATATCGGCTTCCTTGCTTCTAGTTTAACAGATGCAATTCTAACAGCAAGCTCATGGCTTGCCGGGCTGCATTCCTTTTCTCTGTAGATCTTGTTAATGCTGACAAATTGGCTGGCCGCACTCGCAAATACAAAGTGATCTTCAGCCCTCAGAAGGTGAGTTTGGATCCTGGCAGGAGTGGGATCAGGTAGAACAGTACTGAGGACTGGGCAGGGGTAAGGGGCCAACAGTGACATCTCCCTGTCTCAGTCCATTTTCTGTTGCTATAACAGAATACCTGAGACTGGGTAATTTATAATGAAGAGAAATTTATTTAGCCATGGTTCCAAGGAGACTGAGAAGTGCAAGAGCATGGTGCCGGTATCTGGCAAGGGTCATCCCATGGGCGAAGGGTGGAATGCGGAAGCAAGCATGCGAGCCAGAGAGGCACCAGGCACCAGACTCGCTTTGTAGCAACCCACTCCCGTGATAACAACAGTAATCCATTTAAGAGGGCTGCCCTCTCAGGGCCCAGTCTCCTCTTATGAGGCCTCACCTCCCAACACTGTTGCGCTGGGGATTAAGTTTCCAACGTGAACTTTCGGGGGACACATTCAAACCATAGTACTCTCTCAAAGCGAATTATGTGTGACTGACGCAAATACCGATCACTGTCTCTTCATTACTGTATTCCTGATTGTTTAGCAGAGCATCTGCCATCACACTGCCCAGGTAAAGTATTGTAGAATTGTGAGAGGCCTCTACATAGATTTCTTTAAATGAAAACCTTCACACTTTTGAAGTAGAGCCTGCTAGTGTATCCCTGCTAACACAAATTCCAGTATACAAATGGTGCTCAATGTTATGGCTTTTCAGTGACTTTCTCCTTGTACCCTTTTAATAATAAATACAATAAATCATTCACCCAGTCCCTGCCCCTGGGTTACTAGAACCGTTCTACCATACACTGTTGGAAAAGCCTTTTCTTACACAGGAAAGGAACCTTAGAGACCATTTCACTCCACTCCAGCTTGGAGCAGCTGAGAGAACTGAAGCCCGTGCTCACACAGTGGGTTAGCGTAGCCAGACTAGGTCTCTTCCATCTCCATCTCAGTAATGGCAATAAGTATCCGGAGACCCGTCATAGTGTCTCCGTTTCTTGATTCCATGGAGCTCCCCTCTCGCCTGCACGTCAGCTAGGTGCGTCGTACGTAGGTGCCTCCTCCGTCTCAGTGATGGGAAGAAATGCTGTTCCCGGCCTTCACATTGCCAGCTGTGGACCTAGAAAGCTATACCAGGTAGTACATGCCACATTTACAGCAGATAGAAACTAAAGTTGAAAGGACAGGGCTTTACTCCTTTTAAATTTTTCTAAGAAAATTCTAGAGAAAATAAAAGTAGTAGCTAAGACTGAAACTCTGAAGCCAGGCTGTCTGGGTGTGGCATCCTTGCTTTAGCACTCATTACCTCTGTGATCTTGGATAAGGGACTTAACTGCTCTGTGGCTCAGTTTTCTCATCTAGAAAATGGAGTTGATAATACTACTTATTTAATTTATTTAAATCCTAATTTAATTTAAGTGCGATGACTTTTGGTCCCTGTTAAGATAAGAAATCAACTGGGCCGGGCACGGTTGTCTCACGCCTGTAATCCTCGCACTCTGGGAGGCCGAGGTGGGCGGATTGTTTGAGCTCAGGAGTTCGAGACCAGCCTGAGCAAGAGTGAGACCCCGTCTCTACCAAAAATAGAAAGAAATTAATTGGACTGCTAAAAATATATAGAAAATAATTAGCCGGGCATGGTGGCGCATGCCTGTAGTCCCAGCTACTCGAGAGGCTGAGGCAGGAGGATCCCTTGAGCCCAGAAGTCTGAGGTTGCTGTGAGCTAGGCTGATGCCACGGTACTCACTCTAGCCAGAGCAGCACAGTGAGACTCTGTCTCAAAAAAAAAAAAAAAAAAAGAAAGAAAAGAAATAGCCCGAAAATATAACAATTTGCCCAAGAATGAATTGCTATTTATTGCCAGAGCTGAGACTAACTCTGATGCAATGATCCTATGCCTCTTAAAACAAATAAACAAAAAAACTACACTTTAAAAAAGTATTACTTTGAGTCGTGTCTTACGAATATTTTATGTAAAGACAAGCATAATTAAAGCTTCACTTGATCCCAAATTTTTGAAGCGAGATGTAATCCTATAAAAGTGTCAATAACTGAGATGAATGGAAATAATCATGTAAAAGCAAGTAACATAGTGACTAAAATATACTTGGCATTAATATCTGTCTATTCTTCTGGTCTTTGAATTGTGAATTCAAACCCTACCTGAAAGTTCATTTGCTTCCACTGTTTGCTTAATTAAGGAAATTGGCTTTGGAGTTATTCAGATCAGAGTTCGAATTCCGGCTCTGTCACACATTGGTTAATTTTGTTCATAATTATTTAATACTTAATAAATATGTTTACAATTATATAGTTATCTCTGTAAGTCTTGGTTTCTTTATATCAAAGTGGTGATAATAACATCTTGCATGATTGCTTTGCAGGTTAACTGTAATGATGCTTCCAAAGTGCTTAGCACAATGCCAGACATTTAGCAAGCACCCAATAAATGTGTTATCTTTTATTATTGATTTGCAGCAAAACTTTAGTCTGATCAGTACCTCTTATAAAAAGGCAGTAATGGAAAGAGCGATGTCTGAACCAACTACTTGAGTTTGAATCCTAGACCCACCACCTACTATGCGTGTGATCTTGAAAATGTTACTTAACTACACCATGCTTCAATGCTTACCCCCATTTTACAGATGAAGACCTTGTCATTGTGGGGAGTAAATAAGTTAACATATGAGAAGTGCTTAGTTCAATGCCTGGCACGGCATACATAATAAATATTTGTTATCATTAATATATTTCTTCCTGACTTGTGAAAGATCAAGTGGGCTGACTAAACACAGGTGGTATGTGCCTCCTCCACAATGAGGAGCCAGAACAGTAGAGAGATACTCACGTTTCAAACAGATTGTTTAAGAGAGAACACTAGGATTCACCAGGAAAGTGAAGGGAAGCACCAAAACTAAGGAGTGGATGCAGGGCAGGTTGCCCAGCCAGGAACTGACTGAGAGCCGGGAGAAGCTCCTGGAAGCAGTAAAAGAGAAATACTCAGGGCTCCACACTCTGCAGCAGGTGTTTATAATCTTGGCCATAGGAGAACCCCACTAGCCTCTCAGCAAGACACCCGGAGGCCTAAGAACCATCCCTCCAGGACCCACTAATACTGATGCCAGCATAAATTTCTCTGGGGCCTAAAAACAGGCACACAGCCCAATGCTGCCACCACTGGGGCACAAAGACTGGCTCAGCTGATGTCCAAGTCACCAGAAAACTTCAACACAGCCTCAACTAATAACCATACCCTAAGCCACTGAGGAAATCACAGATACCACAGACCCTGTGTACTGCTGAAGAAATCATACAGAGATCCCACTCCTGCAGGCACCCCAAATCAAACCAACACCATATATACCAGGACAATTTCTCTCCTAGGAGAGCAATTGCAAAGATTGAAGAAGTGACTGCTCTACCAGATGTGCAGATATCAATAAAAGGACACAGGAAACATGGAAAAGCAAAAAAATATGATACCGCAAAATGTTTACAGCTGTTCAGCAAAAGATCCCAATCAAAAAGAATTCCTTGAAGTACCAGATAAAGAATTCAAAATGTTGGTTTTAAAGAACCTCAATAAGATGTAAGAGAAATCTGAAAACTGACACAAAAACATCAGAAAATCAGTACAGGATATGAATGAGAAATTTGCCAAGGTGATAGACATCTTAAAAAAAAAAACAAAACCCATAAATTCTGCAAATGGAAAATTCATTGACAGAGATAGAAAATATATTAGAAATCTTCAATAATACACTAGACTAAGCAGAAGAAAGATCCCATGAACTTGAAGACACATCTTTTGAAATAAAACAGCCAGACCGAAATAAGCATAAAGGAATTTAAAAGAATGAACAAAGCCTTTGAGATGTCTGGGACTACATAAAAGGATGGAACTTATTAATTATTATTATTCCCTGGAGAGAAAATAGATTAAAAAGTTTAGAAAACCTATTTAAGAAAATAATTGATAAACATTTCCCAAGTCTAATAAGAGATTTATTTACATATCCAGATACAGGAGGTCCAGCAATCCCCTGGGAAATACATGGCAAAAAGGACTTCACCGTGGCATATTATAATCAGAATCTCTGAAGTCAGCTTGAAAGAAAGAATTTTCAAGTCGTAAGAGAAAAGCATCTAGTCACCTATAAAGAAAACCCCATCAGACTAACAGTGGACTTCTCAGCAGAAACCTTACAGGCCAGAAGAGAACGAGATGGCATTTTCAAAGTGCTGAAAGAAAAACATTATAGCCAGGAATTTTATATCCTGCCAGAATAAGCTTCACAAATGAAGAAGGAATAAAGTCTTTCCCAGACACGCAAACACTGAGGGAATTTGTCACCAATAGATGAGCCCTACGTGAAATGCTCAAATGGGTCTTAAACATAGGAATCAAAGCTAGATATTTACCATCATGAAAACACATGCAAATATAAAACTCACCGGTCTTATAAAACAATCCCCCAAAGGAAGCAAAAGGAATTAAGTGGCAAAATGACAGAATTTCATCAAACCAAAAAGAGAAAAAAACAAAAACAAAAAAATTCATATAACAGGATGGCAGACTAGTGGGGCCTCCCAGCTCACTGCTCCCAGGGAAGGAGGAGAAGAACGAGGACGCCGCCTATGCGCGGATGGCTCGCTCCCAAAGCAGCGCTGGGAATTTGCAGAGAAGCAGCGTGGGACTCTCAGCGCAAGAAAAAACGTGACGGGAGATACATTTACAAAGATTGGAGAGTGCCAGGAGATCACTGGAGGACACAGAGCAGGAGGGCTGTGCCCGCCCTGCTGGCCCAGTGCGATCTGACCTGCAGGAGGATGTCACCACTCCCATCTACCCCCTGCCTGCTCAGACAGGGACACGCGTGGAGTTGGTGCAAAGCCGTTGGGCTAGACGACAGGCTCTGTGGGGAGGAGGAAATAGCGGGCGCCAACCTGAACTCTCCGGTGCACTGAGCCGGGTGTGCACCGGGCTGGGGAGGGTCTAGACTGAGTTGCGGCTTCCGGTGGCCGTACGCTGGAATGTGGAGACGAGCACCTCACCCCCTGGAAATCAGTGGGACCAGGACATGGGGGACTTGACCATAGAGCAGCGAGAGCCAACCCGAAAGGCCGCAGACAGCTGCTCCGTAGACGGGCGAGGAGAGCCGCATTTTCTGTGCAGCAGGCCTGCATCTGTGGATCCCTGGTGCCTAAGAGGTACATGTCAGCCTACCCGCCCAAGACCCCTGCCAGGTCCTAGCCGCCTCCTGCCTCCCGGGCCCTGAACTTGCCCCCTAGTTTGGGTTGGCCTGCCATCTGCATGCTCCTGAGCAACCGCAGAGTCCTTCTACCCACACGAGCCGAGAGATTGCTGCCTATAGTGAGCAGGAAGCTTTCTTCAGACTATTTAGGCTGCAGCAGCCCCTGGAGCATCCCATTCTACAGATTCGAGTCAGCCAGTAGGCACCATAGTGTTTCAACCAAGTGGGCACCTTTGTCCTCCCCAGGGGGCTTCAACTCCCCAGGCTTCGGCCTACTCATTCATACACTGATATTTCTCAACTCCAACCCAAACTACAGAAGCCAGTGAGATCCAGTGTGTCCTGGGGCATTCTGAGTGACTCCAGAGTATGGTCATTCTGGGCAGACTGCCTCCCAGAGAGAGGATTAGAGACGACGAGAGGGGTGGACTTTCCTCCACCCAAACTCTTTTTGCTCCCCTTCCCCCACTGCTGCCACGGCTCCTGAGAGAGACAACTGAGCTGACACACAGGCTCCCACGGGGAGTGGGGCTCAGATATCACCTTTTGGGGTCCTGAAGTGGCCTGTAGGGTGTTTGGACTGTAAGCTTCCTGCTAGCCAGCCTCTCCCTGCTGCTGCTTGCCTGGCAGCCCCATTAGAACAAGACAGTCCCTAAGGCAGTGGGACTTCAAACCACTGTGGTCTCCCCATGAGTGACATGGGACCAGCATTCTTCTCCCTAGCATGGCCAGGGATGGATCTCCAGGGCCTGGGGACAGGCCCATAGGCCAGATTGTGTACACCCAGGTCTCGGTTGCTTGCCCAGGAATACAGACGGGATATTTGGGAATCAGACTGGTGAGGTTCAGGTACCTGCCGGGACAGAACAGGGGGGAGGTAGCAGTGTGGGTCCTAGATGTGGTGAGCTAGTGGGGCACCCCTCCTCCCTTGGGAGGGCTGCGCTCCCAGCTCAGACTGGGACTCTGATCAGGAAACCTCTCTGCCTGCAGCACAGTCATTGGGGACCTTGGCTGGCTTGAGGTCCTACCTACAGGCAGAGACACGGGAGAAACTGAGAAATAGCGGAGGGTTGAAAGGAGTGAGGCCTCCTCCAGACTACTGGATTGTGGGCTCAGACGGGCCCGCCTCCACACGCAGACTCTCTGGTTAAATGGGGCCACTTCAGCCCCTCTTGGGCAGCTTAGCCCAGAAGTGGGTAATAACCCTTTAACCCCCTAATATCCCTTACCAGCATTTGTGGAGCTGGAGGGCAGGCTCACCCAACCTAACCCTGCTAAACATCATTCCCCCACCTGCCTATGCTGTCGTGGTGAATAAAGGATTCAATTCACCTGGAAGTTCCAGGGCCCCACCCACCACCTGGGGCATTAGAAGGCTTCCCCTGAGGAACTAGAGCTTGTCACAGGATCCAAAAACAACAGTGCAGCTTGTTCTTTTCAGCAAATACCACCTACTGACAGGGAGGTCAGTTTGCATGTCTGTAACAGCATTTAGTGACTCAATCATGGAGGGTGCGGTTGATTCACACCCACAAGTACCACCTACTGACTCAGAGATTAAACTGGGCATGTCAGTATCTAAGCAAAAGAAAATTCAAAAATAAGAAGCAACATCTGTTCCAGATAAGAAATAACCAGCAAAAGAACTCCGGAAGTATGACGATTCAGAGTGAAAGATCACCCCCAAAATGGACCACCAGCTCCCTACCAATGGAAACCAACAAAAAGCAGAATATCGAAATGACAGATGAAGAATTTCGAACATGGATTGTAAGGAAGCTTGATGAAATACAAGACAAAATAAAACTCAACAAAAAGAAACCACAAGAACAATGCAGGAAACGAATGAAAAATTCACTAAAGAAAATGAATTATTAAAGAAAAATCAAACAGAACTTCTGGAAATGAAAAATTCATTCAAGGAATTACAAAACACAGTGGAAAGCCTTAATAACAGATTAGATCAGGCAGAAGAAAGAATCTCAGAGACTGAGGACAACACCATTCAACTAAAGAAGTCAGTGACAGAGGTAGGGCAGAAATATAAGAGGAATCCAGCAAAGCTTTCAAGAAATATTAGATTACATAAAGAGGCCTAACATAAGAATCATAGGCATGCCTGAGAGTGAAGAAGAAAATATACAAGGGTTGGATAACTTATTTGAGGCAATAATTGAGGAAAATTTCACTAGCCTTGCTAGAAATCTACATATCCAGGTACAAGAAGCTCATATGATCCCTGAGAGATTCATCACAAAG
Organism: Avahi laniger; assembly: GCA_963575035.1. NCBI lineage: Eukaryota > Metazoa > Chordata > Mammalia > Primates > Indriidae > Avahi > Avahi laniger. The sequence continues at coordinate 54,045 of CAUYSK010035993.1, forward strand.
AGGAAAATGCTACGACAAATAGTCATCAGACTGACCAAAATAAAAATGAAAGAGGCCCTCCTATGAGCTGTAACGCAAAAGATGCAGGTAACCTACAAAGGAAAACCCATCAGTCTAACTTCATACTTCTTAACTGAGACTTTACAGAAGAGACTGGGGCCCATTCTCACTCTTCTCAAACAGAATAGCCCAGCCTAGAATCTTGTATCCTGCAAAATTAAGTTTCTAATATGAAGGAGAAATAAAGACCTTCTCAGACGAGCAAAGACTGAGGGAAATCATCAAGACAAGACCTGCCCTCCAGGAAATACTCAGAACAGTGTTACATATGGATGAGCCAATAAACACTGACCAGTGTAAAATCATCCAAAAGCTAAAGATCAAAGGCCAGATACTGCAATGGCTCAAGGGAGAAAACAAAGGAACAAAGTTCAACTCAACAGGATGAACAGAAATCTGCCCCGCTTATCAATTTTTTCCAATAAATGTGAATGGCTCGAACTGCCCATTAAAGAGACATAGGCTGGCCAAATGGATAAATATACATAAGGCAAATATCTGCTGTTTTCAGGAAACACGTCTAACCCACAAGGATGCATTCAGACTCAAGGTGAAGGGATGGAAAACAATATTTCAACCAAATGGAAGCCAAAAGAAAGCTGGCATGGCAGTTCTGATTTCAGATAACTTAGTCTTCAAATCAACAAAAGTAATGAAAGACAAAGAGGGTCACTATGTAATG